>CAUYSK010082613.1:0-16844 GCA_963575035.1 Avahi laniger
AGCACTCTGGGAGGCCAAGGCGGGTGGATTGTTTGAGCTCAGGAGTCTGAGACCAGCCTGAGCAAGAATGAGACCCCGTCTCTACTAAAAATAGAAAGAAATTAGCCAAACAACTAAAAATATATATATAAAAATTAGCTGGGCATGGTGGCGCATGCCTGTAGTCCCAGCTACTTGGGAGCTTAGGCAGGAGGATCGCTCGAGCCCAGGAGTTTGAGGTTGCTGTGAGCTAGGCTGACGCCACGGCACTCTGGCCTGGGCAAGAGAGTGAGACTCTGTCTCAAAAAAAAAAAAAAAATTATAAAAATATATATATAGAAAAAAATTATCCAGGCATGGTGGCGCATGCCTGTAGTCCCAGCTACTCAGGAGGCTGAGGCAGGAAGATGGCTTGAGCCCAGGAGTTTGAGGTTGCTGTGAGCTAGGCTGACGCCACGGCACTCCAGCCAGGGCAATAGAACCAGACTTTGTCTCAAAAAAAAAAAAAAAAAAAAAAGACATCACCAAAGCCATCAGAAAACAAAAAGAAGAAAACTACATTGGGTCTCCAGAATGACTCACCTAGCTCTGATGTTTAGAAGCTCATAGTTGTAACTGGCATTCATGAAAAATGTCCAACTACTGCTAAGCCGATATGGATGCTGAGGGACAGAGGGATCCAAGTCTGAGAATCTGTGGGACGCCAGCCTCATCCCTCCAGCTAGAGGCTCAGGGTGAGGAAATTAGCTTTCTCTGCTTTAATCTTCAGGCTTTTCTAACTTTCCTAACAAGCTAGGCAGACCGCATTAACTCTTGTGTTGGCAGGACACTAGGAGTCTACAACATGCTGCCCAGCCCCTCAGTTTCAAACTGGGTCAGGATGTGTAGGGCACAATTATATTCATTTCTGCTTAATAAAAAGACCACTGAATCTGTTTAATCCCAGAAACAAAGGTACTTTATGGTGATGTCAGTGGTACTGGCTTTTCAGTTTCTTGTCAAGCTCTACAGATAAATTTTTTTAGGTTTTTAAAAGAAAACTGAATTGAAGAGAATGTAAGAAGCAAACAATAGGGTAGGTGGTATGACTTTGCGACAAAACACACAGATGACGGAAAACTGGGGATGCTGGTCTACAGAACGAAGCCAGGCTGTGGCCTGACACTGGGTCCCTCCCACCTATCCTGCTCTGTCAAGATGACTTCCCATGATTCCTCTGCACCCCTATGTGCCAGGGACAGTGAGTTCCTGCTCTGGCTTCCCCACGTGCAGGCCCCTCTACCTGAACTGCTCTTCCCTCGAATTTGCTTATGACAAAGCCATGCCTGCCTGCCAAGACCCGCTCAAGGCCAGAGCTTCTGCCAAACTTTCCCCAGTTGACCTCCAATGACTCCTGCTGGGCCTGCAAGGCACTTTGCTTTCTCTCCTGCACGACCACACACTAGAGGTTTCTGGGCCTGTCCTGGAGGGTCCATTCTGCAGCATGTTCTGACAGTGGAACCTGCGCTTCTCTCACATCCATGCAGGTCAGCAGAATGGTGAGTCAGGCTGGGCGTGAATGGGCACACATGCTTATTCACTTATTGAGCAGCTGCTCTGTGTGGGGCTGGGGTTTTCGCTCTCCATGCCCCTGTGCGTAGTGACGTTGCTGCATTCATGTGGAATGCCCTGGGATCTCAGAAACAGAAGACCCCAATTACCAGGGGCTTAAACCAATAGGGGTTTATGGTGGTCATACAGGGAGGGTTCTGGAGGCAGGCAGAGCTGGTTCACTCTCTGCTCTTAGCAGACTGGCTTTGGTCCCCATGCTCGTGGCTTCAGACATCATGTTCAAGTTCAAAGCAGTAAGTGGGGAAGAAGGATCCAGTGCCAAGCCTGACTTCCCAGAGATTCTGTGGGCATTCCATTGGCTGACTCAGGTCCCGTGGCCACGCCTAGTTGCAAGGGAGTCTGGAAAAGGTATTGTTCTCACCTGTGACAAAACAACTGCAGCTCCTCCTCCCAAAAGAACATTCTATTATTAAGAAAGAAGCAAGAAATGGGTATTGAGCAGGCAATTGAGGGCACCAATGTGGCACCTACTCTGCAGATGGGAAAGCTAAGGCCAAGAGATGGGAAGGACCTCACAAAGGGAACTGAAATTCTTTTGCTCTCATCACCCCTTTTTTAACAAGTAATAGGGTCTCGCTCTGTCACCCAGGTTGGAGTACAGTGGCACGATCATAGCTTGCTCTAACATCAAACTTCTGGGCTCAAGCAATCCTGGCTTGATCTCTGGAATAGCTAGAGCCTATCAATGCGTACCACCACACTCTGCTAATTTTTTTTGGTTTTTGTAGAGATGGGGTCTCACTATCATGCCCAGGCTCAAACTCCTGGCCTCAAGCAATCCTCTCGCCTCTGCTTCCCAAAGTACTGGATTACAGCATGCCTGTATTACAGGCATGAGCCACCAAACCCGGCCCCATTTATTTTTTTTATTTTTTATTTTTTTGGAAGACTCAGATCGAAGTAACCTTGGATCTGAGCCCCATGCCCATTTATTTTCTATTTGTAATATTCATGGAGTACAAGTGCAATTTTGCTACACTGATATATTGTGCTGTGGTGACATCAGGGCCTTCAGTACATACATCACTGAAGCAAGGCACATGGTACCCACCAAGCAACCTCCCATCATCCACTCCCCTCCCACCCCTCAGGTCTCCATCGCCCACTATTAAGGGAGCTAGAATTCTAACTGGATCTCCTAATGCCAGGGGTGGCCATTTTCTAACACTTCACTGCTCTTCATCTTACTCTCTGGGGCCCAAAAAAGTTCAAGAAGGAATTATTCATATTATTCATTCGTTCATTCCAAGAAACCTGCTTTCATACACCTATGCGAGCACAAGGGCAAATAGAGCCAGGCTCCTTCCTCAGACCTCCCAGTCGAGGGGATGAGCGGGACAGTGCTGAAGGCACAGGCATGGGGCCCACAGGAGCTGAGGGACAGGTGAACAGACTGTCAAATGACAGGAAGGTTGGGAAGAGGCATCCAGCTGCAAGTGCAGAGATACTGCTGACACCCTGGGCTCTGTCCCTAGCACTGTGTGTGTGAGTTCACTTAATCTTCAAAATCACCCTGCACTGCAGATGCTATTCCCATCCTTCTAGGTACAGATGGAGAAACTGAGGAACAGAGAAGCTAAGAACTAGACCAAGGTTACACAGCTAAGTAGTGTGAACACAGGCAGCCTGGCCCAGAGGCATACCCCTGACTGCTCTGCCATCCTGCCAGGGGCAGCAGGGGATGGAGGCAATGAGCTGCAAGTCACCAGCAGCATGCAAGCAGACAGCCCTCCATTATAGATGCTGAGTACCAGGCAAGAAAATGGACAGAAGGACTCCAACTGACACTGGGTGGGTAATGTAGGGGTCAGCTGCAGTGCTGCCACAACCCTGGGTATCCAGTTCCTCTTGCAGACACATAGGTTGTTTTATGTCTTAATTAAACAGAGAGGAGTTTAATTTAAAAAAACAAGAAACCCAAGACCATTGGGCAGCCAGGCACAGTGGGTCATGCCTGTAATCCTAACACTTTGGGAGGCCAAAGCAAGAGGACTGCTTGAGACCAAGAGTTTGAGACCAGCCTGCGCAGAATAGCAAGACCCCCATCTCTACAAAAAAAAAAAAAAAAAAGACTGTTGGGAATACAACCATAGTCTAACAAAAATATGAAGAAGGGCCTATTCAGAAAGAAAACTTAGCCTGGGTGTATAATACACACACACACAAAGATAAACAGTTAAGAACAAAAGGATGAGAAGTCGCAAAGTTTTTAAATAGACAACAAACAAAAAAGAGCTCCTTTATACGAGTAACGTGACTTACTCTTTTTTTTCTTCTTTGTGCCCCCCAGAGCTGAGTGCAGAGCATTGAGAAACCAAGACAGAAAGTCGACTCCATCCCCTAGAAAAGAAGGAAGGGTGGACATGTTGAAGCTGGAGGCATGAGAGCAACCCAAACCACGTGCTGGATGAATGACTCCACATTCCTGGTTTGCTTCCTTCCTCTCTGGCCACACCACTCTATCTATCCCCTGTGCATCCTCCTCCAGCTGACCAGTAAATGCTGGTCAAGCTCTTATTCTCCCAACCTATGCTCTCTCCCCAGGCTCTATGATCCATACCAGAACCTTCCATCATCATCTCTACCCCAAACTTGTATCTTGTCATCCAGTGATGACGGAAAGGAATGAATAATGATCATTAATATCCACTTCCTCCTGAATAAGCTCAGACTTCCTTCTTCCCTTCTCTGGTTTACAAAGATTCCTGTCTTGCAGGAAGGTAATTTTTCCTACCACCAGGACTGAAAGCCATCTAGGGGCACCTAGAGCAAGGAGCTCTGGGAACAAGCACAGGGGCAACATTGCTGATGCATGAGAATGCTGTCTAAGGAATCTGCCAGATTATTCCTAAGCCTACTTCCCCATTAACTAAGATTTGCTTCTATTTATTTCCTCTTTGCTCACCCAATTAAAATCCCCAAAACTAAAATGACTTCATTTCCTTAATCTCGAAAGCCTCTGACAACCCCACAGAATGACTTTCTTTTTATTCCCCTCACATAGAATGCTTTTATGTGACAATATACTATCACAGCAAGAACCTCTTTATAAATCTAAACACTAAGCAACTGATAACCTGCTAGGTTTCAGAGACTGGGGAAACTATGTCTATGTGACAACAAAACTATCACACCCAACAGTGGCTATGATAGAAGAAACTGGGGCAGTTTATTCATAGGGCACCCTGATTTTTCTGCATCTCTATAAGAAATTACACTATAGCTTCCCTACGTTGTCAAAAGCTAAAAGGCCTCAGCTCAATATCCACCTCCAGGCCAGGAGTCATCTGTGAAGCACTGTGAATGCTGACACTGAACCATCTACCCATGGTTCACAAAAAATTCATTCTCAACAAAAATTTCACACCTTGATGCAGCCTTAATATAAAAACCTGGGATCTCAGAGAGTTGATCCAGAAACAAAAACGTCCCTATAAACAAAAGATATCCTAGCCACCCAAGCTGTTGGAAATCTGACAGTCCCACACAGACAAAATCAGGCTGCCACCTGTTCAGAAGGGTGAGGAACTCAGATTTTACTGGCCATGTTGTAAACTACTAAACACCATCAACAGCCACGCTCAAATGGCTTAATAACTTCTGTGCATTTGGGAATAAATCATGGAGTTTCTGATCAATATATACTATCCAACCCAAACTGTATCTTATTTCCTACTACCCTAAAGCCCCAAGGGTCCCATGGGCCCCAAATCCTACTTTCATTCCCACCCCCCCCGATTTCTTCTTTCTTTAAGTACAAGAGACTCTTAAAAGCTATTACTGAACTCCCCTCTAAACCACTCCTCAGCCAGAATATGTTTTTAAAACAAATCCAGTGTCACACTTTTGCTTAAATGCCTTCACTGACTCCGATTGTTGTCAGGATATAAATCAAGCTCCTTACGGTGGCATCTGGTCCCTCCCACCAGACCTCCAGCTCAGCTCTCCAAAGACCCCTGGAATCCAAGGGTCCAGCTACATGCAGTCTGGCTGTGCCAGGCATCACTCCTGGAATACCCACCCCCAACCTGCCTCCTCCTCTACTTAAAACTCAGGGGTCCTGTCCTCCACTCTGACCTATGTCACACATGTTCAACTGGGGGTGTCCTTGCTCCATGCTTCCTCCCATAGCACACTCTGCTTCCTCTGCCACAGCCCTTAACACCCTGTGGCTACTTTTTTTTTTTTTTCAAGACAGAGTCTCACTCTGTTGCCTGGGCTAGAGTGCTGTGGCATCAGTCTAGCTCACAGCAACCTCAAACTCCTGGGCTCAAGCAATCCTTCTGCCTCAGCCTCCCGAGTAGCTGGGATTACAGGCATGCACCACCATGTCCGGCTAATTTTTTCTATATATTTTTAGTTGTCCAGCTAATTTTTTTCTATTTTAGTAGAGACAGGGTCTTGCTTTTGCTCAGGCTAGTCTCAAACTCCTGAGTTCAAACGATCCACCCGCCTCGGCCTCCTAGTGTGCTAGGGTTACAGGCGTGAGCCACCACACCCAGCCTGTGATTACTTTTTGGCATAAATATCTTCCCCAATAGACTGAGAGCTCTCAAAGAGAAAAACCATGTTGCTTATCCCTGATGCTTCAAAACCTGGCACCATGAATAAATATTGAATAAACTGACATGGATGCTACAATATTCAGGTACGAAGAGTTACAGTGTTACACTTTACCCACAAGGCAGTAACAAACTGGGTTTGGAGAGATGAAAACGGTCAAAATAGTTCATCAGAATAGCCTAGTGTGGGACATGACAAAATGAGCAGCAGAGGTGGCAGGGCTGGTGCCTTTCCCAGTCACCTAGTTTTCCCCTAAGCCATACAGCTTAATAAGATGAATCTTCTATTCAGCTGGAATCTCCTGTGACTCTGAGCAGGGCAGACTGATCAGAGAGAAGTGAGGAACCTAACCACGCTATCCGCTGGACATTCACTTTTGGCTACTATCAAGATTCACTGCAAAGTGAAAATAAATTTGTTCATCAAACTAGTTTTGTTGTCCTGAAGTCAGAGGAACGTGAATGACTTGCTCCTCACCTTGTTTAGTGATCTGAAAAGTCTTCTTGCTGCAAAGGACAACAGCCTGAAGCATCTCATGGGGTGAGACATGTGCCTTGAAATTCCGAGGGTTCCAGAGCTTTCTCATTAACTCTCCAAAACGCTGGACCAACAAGAACATGATGTCCCCTGGAGGACGCTTAATGTTCTTATAATTGTCTTCTTCAAGGAAGTAGTTCCGAAGAGGAGGAACATTAGACAGAGCCTAAAATCAAACACACTGATTAACCAGAGTCCCTTTACAGGACCCCTTAGAGCCAAGCTCTTCCAACTAAAGTTCTTCTTATAGAACCTTGTGATGTGTCTGCAATGACCTTAAAGAGTCAAAGTAAATGGACCCTCAGAGAAACCTACCCAGAGCTCACAATATAGAAATATCCTTCACACTGAGTTTCATATGAAGGACAGTTCTGTACATATTTTGCTGATGTAGATGTCATAAAGAAGTTAAAAAAAAACAAACAAAAAAAACTTTAATCCCTATCCACTGACCAACTTATTTAATAATTTTCTTTTTTAACTCGAATTATGTCTGTGACAATATTTAAATTCATAAGATACTTAAAGCTAGAAATTCAAATATTCTTTTCGTCATCATTCATTTTGGTTGGGGAAAAGATAACTATCTGGAGAACACAATTCCCCTCTCTCTCAACTCCACATTAAAATAATATGAAGCCAAGCATGGCGACTCACACCTATAATCCCAGCACTTTGGGAGGCTAAGGCAGAAGGATCACTTGAGGCCAGGAGTTTGAGACCAGTCCAGGAAACATAGTTAGAACCCATCTCTACAATTAAAAAAAAAAAAAAAAAATTAGCTGGGCATGACGGTGCACGCTTGTGGCTTCAGCTACTCAGGAGGCTGAACCAGGAGGATCACCTTGAGCCCAGGAGTTCAAGGCTGCAGTGAACTATAATTACACCACTGTGCTCCAGCCTGGTGAGAGTGAGACCCTGTCTCAAAACAATAATTATAAAATAATATGAAAATCATCGTAACAAAATTTGATGTTTTCCTTTAATAAAGCCTTACTATTGTATATAAAAGTGAACGTATTCTGTTACGGTGAAAAATGGTCAAAAGATTTAACAGAACAAAAATAAATTCTACCTCATTAAGCAAAAATATAGGGTAGCTATATCATATTAGTTTCAGAAAGAAACACATACTCATTAGTCCAAACTATAAAACTGGGATGGGGACCAAAGACCAGACACTAAATAAAAATGCAGTATCAAGAAGTCCTTCCCAGGCTGGGCACAGTGGCTCACACTTGTAATCCCACCACTTTGGGAGGCCGAGGCAGGAGGACTAATGAGGCCAGGAGTTCAAGACCAGCCTGAGCAAGAGCCAGACTCTGCCTCTACAAAAAATAGAAAAATTTGCCAGTGTGGTAGTATGTGCCTATAGTTCCAGCTACTCGAGAGGCTGAGACAGGAGGATCGTTTGAGCTCAGGAGTTAAAGGTTGCAGTAAGCTATGATGATGCCACTGTACTCTAGCCTTGACAACAGAATAAGACCCTGTATCAAAAAAAAAAAAAACCGGAAAAAGAAGTCCTTCCTGATGGGTTCATGAATCCTTGGCCAAACCTGTGCTTATCATGAACATGTTTCTTCATCGAGGCAATCCAATTTACGGAGCAGGATAGAATGGTTTCTGCTAAATACAATAAATCTAGGCGGCCAGGCGCAGTGGCTCACGCCTGTAATCCTAGCACTCTGGGAGGCCGAGGTGGGAGGACTGCTTGAGGTCAGGAGTTTGAGACCAGCCTGAACAAGAGCGAGACCTCGTCTCTACTAAAAATAGAAAGAAATTATCTGGACAACTAAAAATATATGTAGAAAAAATTAGCCAGGCATGGTGGCGCATGCCTGTAGTCCCAGCTACTTGGGAGGCTGAGGCAGAAGGATTGCTTGAGCCCAGGAGTTTGAGGTTGCTGTGAGCTAGGCTGACACCACGGCACTCACTCTAGCCCGGGCAACAGAGCGAGACTCTGTCTCAAAAAATAAATAAATAAACAAATAAATCTAGGCATCCCTGGAGAAGACAACTCAGATCACACACAGCACCATAACCATAGAGGGGATTAGGAAAACCCCTATAAGCTTAGCACAGCTAAAGAAGCAAGGACTTCCCGTTTAGAGAATAGTTATTAAAAAAAAGAGGCCAGGCCCAGTGGCTCACGCTGGTAATCCTAGCACTCTGGGAGGCCAAGGTGGTAGGCAGGATCACTTGAGCTCAGGAGTTCGAGACCAGCCTGAGCAAGAGTTAGACCCTGTCTCTACTAAGAATAGGAAAAAATTAGCCAGGTGTGGTGGTGCATGCCTGTAGTCCCAGCTACTTGGGAGGCTGAGGTAAGAGGATCACTTGAGCCCAGGAGTTTGAGATTGCTGTGAGACAGGTTAACACCATGGCACTTTAGCCTGGACAAAATAGCAAGACTCTGTATAAAAAAAAAAAAAAAAAAAAAAAAAAGAAGAAGAAGAAAGAAAAGAAAGAAAGAAAGAGTTACTCTCAAAAAAAAAAAAAAGGAGAAAAAGAGTACGGATAAAGTTTATCCTAATTCTCAGTTATCCACCTTGTGGAGAGAGGCTGCTCTTTGGCTTTAGCAGAAGATATCCTCAGAGAGGAATTATCCAGCCTCTGGATGGACTACCTGGTCCATTCAATCTTCTTTTAGTAGAAAAATCATCACAGATAGTTCATCTACTTATTTTTTAATAAAAGGACCTTTCTATGTGAACTAAAATTCATCAGAAAGCTAAGACCTTGACCAAATCCAAGTCTTATCTGGCCATCTTAAAATAGTTTTCACAAAGCCACAAAAGGCTGTAAAAGGCACAGTCCGGAAACTCTCTCCACCTACAAATTTACCCTTTCCAGGGAAATAGGAATGACAAGAACAGACACCATATAAGCTTTTATAATTTTTTGCTCAGTTATTCCTGGCAAAAATACTATTTAAAAAAGTTTAAAGGCCAAATAAGAACTGGGAGAAAACATACGTAACATATACAATAGAAAAAGGCTAATATCTTTATTATATATTTATTTTTTTGAGAAGGGGAAACAGGGCACCCCAGGAGCACCCCTGGAGAGGGTGGAGCATTCCCATGCCCTGGGGCAGGAGATAGTATGAATTTCTTAAAGCTCAGTAAAATGAACCACCAATGAGCACATGAAGCCAGCAACTCATGAAAAAAAACATAAATAATCAACTTTAGAAGTGATCCAAAAAATGTAAGTTTAAATGGAGATATCTATCAAGATAGAAAAAACATTTGTTTTTAATGGTAACAGTGACAATGCAAGATGAAAGACACTCCTCTGTGTTGTTGGAAGGTTTGTAAGTTGCTACAAACCCCCTACAGCCTAGAATCTAGGCCCTAGAGGCATTAATACAAGAATAAGTGACAGTTAAATAAATTATAATTCATCAACAAAGTCCGGGAGTGGTGGCTCACATCTATAATCCTAGCACTCTGGGAGGCTGAATCGGGGGGATTGCTTGAGGTCAAGCATCCAAGACCAGCCTGAGCAAGAGCAAGACCCCAGCTCTACTAAAAACAGAAAAAATTAGCCAGGCAACTAAAAATGAAAAACAAGTGTGGTGGCGCATGCCTGTAGTCCCAGCTACTCAGGAGGCTGAGGTGGGAGGATTGCTTGAGCCTGGGAGTTTGAGGTTGCTGTGAGCTATGATGACACCACTGTACTCTAGCCAGGACATCAGAGTAAGACAATTGTCTCAAAAAAAAAAAACAAAAAAACTTCTAATTGAAAATAAGACAACTTTGGCTTTCCACCTTTGCCATTTCAGGGTATAAGCACAGGGGCACAAACAACATATCGGATGGCCAAATCAGAAAACATCTACTCCATTTAAAAAAAAAAAAATCCCACATCAAGCATGGTTCTTACGTGATAGCGCCAGGCAACACAGACTCTATTCCCTTATTCTCTGGATGCTCTAGAGGCTGTGAGTCCAAAGGCTGGAAAAAGTCTCACCATTTGACAGCAGCCCCTTGAGTAGACGCAGAAATACTCACTGGAATCCTCGGTAGGACTCAGTATCTGAGGACCTTTTGACTGCACTCTACAAGAAGGCAGTAACTTCTTGGCCAACATATAATACTGTTTCCGGGTTACCCTCTCTCCCTCAATGTTCCTATCTTGATCCTACCTGAAGGACAGCGTTGGCGTAGTCATTGGCCTTTATGTTATTCAATCCCACAATACCCGGCAGGTAAGTGGTACCATCATATGCCCGGGATAATTTGGCTTGCTTGTCCAAGTTTGCAATTTGCTGCTTTGTGAAAGTGGGCTTCAACACATACTGTAAAGCAAAAGAAAATTCTAAGTTGTTTCAGATCTATGAACAGAGTTCCTAAGATACATCTAGAACAGCAACTTCTGCAAAAACAAAAACCACTTTGGTCATGAAAGGCCTCCCACCAAAAGGTATAAAGACCAAAGTAACATGGGGTAGGTTCTCTCCACATTGCTAACCCACAAGGGGATCTCTGTGTTAAACCCCAAATCACTGAATCCCAGGTCTTTCCTCAGACTTCAGGTGTGGTCACCTCCACAATAACTACCAGAAACTATGGGACGCTCAAGTCTCTGAAGGCAACAGGAGTCTAAATCTCGGGTAGCAGGAGAGCCTCCTCCCCTCTGAGCTGGTGTGAGGATCTCGGTGATGCCCTATGTACTGGAGGGGCAGGATCAGACTCTTTCCAGTCACAGAGTTATGAGAGTCATTACGTCACAGACCAGATAGAGGTCATCACAAACTTGCTTTGAAACCTTAAATTTACTGCAGTTTTTCCCTCTGTAAATACTGTCCATAACTATTTTAACTTCAAGTATTAATAGGCCTTATAAAACTTTTAAAAGCAGAATAAGCAGTATTTCATAGACTCTGAACATCAAGCTTTCTTTAAAAATAAACAGAGTTCTCAGCACCATAAATATGCACCACATGCTGAAAAGGAAAATAAAAATCAACAGTCCAAGTCTAATCGAAGTCCAAGAGGACATTCCAAGCTCTCCATTTAAGTATAGTGATTGTCTCTTGGCACAGGTCGCAAACTGCAGCCCACAGATGGGATATACTGGCCATTGTGGCCAACTCATATGTCAGAAATAGCCAGGAGCCAGTATGCAGCTTGGTATCTACTGTCCCATGCCAGACCCAATTCACATCCCTACCTCAAAGGGTGGAAGGATAATTTATTCTACAAAAATGCTTTAATTCTGACTAGAAAGGAGCCATGTTTCTTCAGTTCTAGCCCTCAATGTTAAAAGCAGAAATAATGGGTAGGTTGAAGACCACAGGCCGCAGTTAAGAACTCTGACCTCCTTACATGGCTTCTCTGGTTCCTCCCAAAGGCAAAGCAGCCTCTCCAAACCCAAAGGAACTGAGATTTTTCCCTGACCTCAGGTGAGGCAGTTCCCCAGGAACCCCGGGATAACTCACGAAGAATTGGCCCCAAACCAGCCCTGTTGGACACACACCGTGATATCCTCCAATGAGGAATCGATGATCTCATAGTTGTCTGGAAGGCAGTAAAACTTGAGCGTGTGGAGGTTGAGGAAGACATGGTGGCTAAACTGGACACTGTGGATGTAGGCATGAGACTTCAAACCCCGGCCTGCAGAGGAGGGAGAAAAGCTGTAGCACAGATCAGGTTTGCTTTTGCTTTCATTATTTTCTACTGGAACATGTTAACATGAGCAAAAACATTACTCCACTCATGAAATGAATCTCCCACATGAACTTCTTTTGTCACAAAAATTAGCAATTAGTTACTTTATTCCCTAGACAGTGTGAGATATAGGTTGGGGAAACAAATTTCAAAATGAAATATATGTGAGCTAGTTTTATATGTATCAGAAATTAGAAATACCTATGTATCATATATATATATGATACATACACATATACAATACATAGCCTGTGACGGTCCATCATCACTCGATCCTGAATTTCCGACTGCCCACATTCAGGACAATCCTGCACCTATGTAACTTTGTTCATGTTGCCACTCCTTTCTAGAATCTCTCTCCTTTAACCATTCAAACTCTTATGACCTGCCTGTTCACTTCATCTTCTGCATGAACTCAACAAAAACACTCCAGCTAACATTGATCTTTTGCATTTGAACTCCTACTGCCCTTATTTCTACTCAGTGCCACAGTCAGCAGTAATCTTTATAAATTCGCTGATTTTTTTATGCATCAACCTTGACTCCTTATGAGAGCAAAGAATGTAGTTTCTCTCTCTTTTGAATCCCCCACTATACTATGTACATAGCAATTGCTTGGTCTGATGAACTGAAATCAATTTTCAGAAAAGAACAGAACTAAAAAGTCCTTAGAGCAAAAGGATTCTCAAAAAAAAAAAAAAAAATGCAAAACTGAGATTCAGAAACCCAGAGTCTAGCCAGGCACAGTGGCATGTCCCTGTAATCCCAGCTATTCAGGAGGCTAAGGTGGGAGAATTGCTTGAGCCCAGGAGTTCAAGACCAGCCTGAGCAACACAGTGAGACACCATCCCAAAAAAATAAACAAAGTTTTTTTTTTTGGAGACAGAGTCTCACTCTGTTGCCCAGGCTAGAGTACCGTGGCATCAGCCTAGCTCACAGGAACCTCAAACTCCTGGGCTCAAGCGATCCTTCTGCCTCAGCCTCCCAAGTAGCTGGGACTACAATTTTTCTATATATATTTTTAGTTGTACAGCTAATTTCTTTCTATTTTTTTAGTAGAGACGTGGTCTCGCTCTTGATCAGGCTGGTCTCAAACTCCTGAGCTCAAACGATCCGTCCGCCTCGGCCTCCCAGAGTGCTAGGATTACAGGTGTGAGCCATCAAGCCTGGCCAGAAACAAAGTTTTTAAAAAAAGAAACCCAGAGTCTTTGAGATCATAGTCTTTCACACAACTAATTCTTTCTCCCTTTCAGATATATTCTGATTTTGACCAATCAGAGAACACCTCTATTGGTTTTCTAAGAGTATTTCAACTGACTGGAAGCAAAAATAGGGATTATTAAATATGATTCCCGAGAACGGCTTACTTTAAAAAAAAAAAAAAAAAAGGTTTCCCCGGAGCAGATCTGCAGCTGGCTCTGAAAACTTAGCAAGTTTATAATTCATAACATTTATTTACCCTGAAAGTACTTGCCGCACACCAGACAGGCATATGCATTGATATGCGAGAGGGAGATAGAACACAGCTTCTCAAAGTCAAAATCCAGTACACTCCTAAAAGAAGCAAAACAGAAAAAAAAAAACAACAATTAATAGCAATGGATATGTAGGAGGGCACCCAAATGAAGCAGTGTTGGCTCCATATTCCATGATGTTACACAGCATCTTTCAGAGAAACGTTCAACAACCATATATAAACTGCGGAAAGCAAAACTAATTCCTTACCTCTACCCGCCACGCCCCAAAGCAGTGTGAGGTGTCTCCATCAGACACACAATGCCCATGAGCCTCTTTCTCGTTAGTATTAATATTTGTAACCAATCAAGCACCTTCCATTGCAGTCACTTTCTCTTGAGGGACAGCTATAAATCAGACTTAAGTGACAGGACCCCAACAGAATGCCAGGAGTGCGAGGACATAAAAAAGTCAATAAATCCTTCCATGAAAGAAAAATGGGCCAGGCGAGATGGCTCACACCTGTAATCCTAGCTTTCCAGGAAGCCAAGAGGCAGGAGGACTGCTTGAGGTCAGGAGTTCAAGATCAGCTTGAGCAAGAGTGAGACCTCCCCGTCCCTACCAACAACAAAAAAATTAGCCGGACACGGTGGTGTGCACCTGTAGTCCCAGCTCCTCGGGAGGCTCACGCAGAAGGATCGCTTAAGTCCAGGAGTATGAGGTTGCTGTGAGCTAGGCTGACGCGACAGCATTCTAGCTGGGCCAACAGAGCAAGACTTTGTCTCAAAAAAAAAAAATGTAATTTTTGTTCATAAAAATTAATGGGAAACCTAAAGAATTTTAAGGGAAAACCTACAAATAGAACTATTTGTTCAAGTACAAAGTAATGGTTTGTGAATGCTAGGCAGTAAGGAACAAAAACTTTACCTCCATTGAATCCACAGATGGCAAAGGGACTTCTTCTCAAATATTAACTCTTAATGAATTGGTAATGATCCCACAGAGTTGTGCTGTCTAATAAAGGGGCCACTAGACACAAGTGGCTATTGACAATTAAATTTAAAATACAGCCAGCCCTGGGCAGGACACAGTGGCTCACGTCTGTAATCCCAGTGCTTTGGGAGGCTGAGGAGGGAAGATCACTTGAGACCAGGAGTTCACGACTAGCCTGGGCAACATAGTAAGACCCCATCTCTAGAAAAAATAAGAAAAATTAGCCAGGTGTGGTAGCACACACTTATAGTCTCAGCTACTCAGGAGGCTGAGGTGGGAAGATTGCTTGAGCCCAAGGTTACAGTGAGCTATGATTGTGCCGTTGTACTCCAGCCTGGGCAATAGAGCAAGACACCATCTCTTAAAAAAAAAAAAAAAAAAATAGCAATCCTTCAGTATCCACAAGAGATTAGTTCCAGGACCCTCACAGACACTAAAATCCACAATGCTCAAGTCCCTTACAGCTGGCCCTCTATATCTGTGGGTTCCACATCCTCCAACACAGAGTACCAACTGTAATTACATAAAATTTAAAATTCAGCTCCTCCGTTGCATAAGGCACATTTCAAATGCTGCTACCACAGTAAACAGCTCTTATGGAGAGCAATTCCATAAGTGCAGAAAGTTCTACTTGATCGCATTATCCTAGAACACAGGTTGAAAAGCATGCTAACGTGCCGTCTGGGAATCAGAGAAAAGAATATCATGATAAGGTAAACCACCTCTGCTTTCAAACAAATTTTTGTGTTTTTTCTGCTGAATCCCAGGTACTTAGAAAAGTACCTAGTACGTAGTGTGTGCTCAATAAATATTTAAATTTTCTGCTGTTATTTTAAAGACACTATGCATCCCATTATGCCAACATACAAATTCAAAATGGGCTAAAAGCTCTTGAAGCATGTGCCCACCGTTGAACAACATTTGTTCTGACACTTCTACGATATGAATTTCTGTCACTTTAAATTGACGAACAATGGTTATTAAACACAGCAGGAAGCACAGTTTTCTGGGCAGTAAGCTTTAAAAGGGGTAAAATTTGTGAATGTGTTGTTCAATGTACAGTCCAAAGAACTTTCTGCAGAGATCCCATCGGTTTTTTGCTACCCTCGGCATCTCTGTCCTACTGACCTGTTAATGGTATCCAGGTACGGGCAGTGGCGGCTCCTCCGGTCTTCAGAATCCTCACGACCATTCTTTGCTAAAAGGAAAATCATCATAGGCTTTGAAAATGGGAAACCTGTACTCAGGGTCAACTAATAGCATAAACAAAGAAACAAAGAAATGGAAAAAGCTAATCAAGATGAGTGATTTTACAGGTGATAACAACATCCAAAAAAAGTCCACTAATGGAACAAGCCCCATACTGGGATAATATACTTGGTATACATATAACCAATGAAAGTTTTGTTTCCATGTTACATAAAAAAATCCCATGCAGCATGAAAGGTATCATGAAATATATCACAGATACTAAGATAAACTGAATGTAATGTGCATGTACTGCACAGTTTAAAGAAGATTTTGCATGTACATCCTTAAATCTACCACTAGTTAAATAGCATGAAGGGTCTGAGATTTTACCCTATTTGGAAGCTAACAAGTTAGCCTGCCACAGTTTCATGGTTGCTGATGAAGACGTGTGACTACTGGGTCTGAAACAAAAGATAGTTTATTACAGCACTAGCAGTAGCCAGAACATGGCATTAGTGCCAGTTCCCCAAGTCCATTCTCATAAGGCAACATGAAGACAATCCATGCACATAGTGGCTTGCCTCACAGGAGAGAGGAACCCTAAGCTTAGAGAATCTGCATCTTTTTTTTTTTTTGAGACAGAGTCTCAATGTGTTGCCCCGGCTATAGTGCCCTGGCGTCATCATAGCACACAGCAACTTCAAACACCTGGGCTCAAGCGATCCGATCCTCCTCCCTCAGCCTCCCGAGTAGCTGGGACTACGGGTGCACGCCACTGCACCAGGTTTCCCCATGAAATTAAAACAGCACAGATATACTTAATATCTGTTTATATACTGCGTA
>CAUYSK010082614.1:0-15274 GCA_963575035.1 Avahi laniger
CCACCCAGATTTAGTTTGTGGTCCATAGTTTGCTAACCTCTGATTGAGAGGTTCTGAGATTCCTTACTTAACAGGGAATATTATAGATCGGAATGATTGATAGTTAGCTGAAAGGTCTGTGAAGGCAGAGATGGACTTGTCTTATTGTATCCCCATGTCTAGCACAGTGCCTGACAAATAGGAGATCAGACATCTGTTCAACAAAGGAGTAAGTAGCAAGGATATCTGGTGGAAAATGACCTAAGGTAGACTGGATGGTTCTATATTCAGATTTTTTGGTTCTATGATATGTACAGTACTACCATTTTGGGTGGAGCAAATACATTTGTCTCTCCTTATTTTCTGGTTCTGCATCCAGAGATTCAAACAACCATGGATTGAAAATATTCAAAAAATAAAAACAAAAAATAATACAAATTTAAAAATACAATATAACAACTATATAGCACTTACATTGTGTTAGGCATTATAAGTAATCTAGAGATGATTTAAAGTATATCTAAGTATGTGTGTAGGCTATATGCAAATACTACACCATTCTATATAAGGAACTTGAGCATTTGAAGCTTTTTGTATCTGTGGGATAGGGAGGGGAGGGGTCTTTGAACTAATCCCCTATAATTCCTCCTCTGTGGATAAGACTACTATGCATGTCACTAAAGGATGGCTGTATTACAGTTGAGTACTTAGTTCAGAGCACAAATCCAGGGCAGAGGCCTGAAGAATGAAAAAGAGCCAGTGAAATAAAATGATAGTAAGAAGCAATAGGTCTGTGAATCTCCACCAGTAAAAATGCAAATTGCATCCTTTGTTAGCATTTGCCTTACCTATCTTCCTTTTCCTCCCTCTGGATCAATGTCTCCCCATCCTTGTCTGTCCTGTAGGTCGTTGCTACCTCCCACAGTCCTAAGGAAAAAAGTCACAGCTCCTATTGGGGGTCCTCTCCTCACATGCTCTCTCTCTCAGTTTTTGTAACTGCCCCTTCCTCTCATACCTGTAGGCCTAAGGGAAGTGAAGGATGATGCCCCTGCTCTGTTACTGTTATTACTAGCCCCTGGGTCGTTGTCTTACCGCCTTAGGTTGCCTACACTTTTAGAAGCAGTATCTTTATTATACTCTCCTCACATTACCCAAATTGAGGCATTATCAACTTTCTACTTGGACCCTGATGATCATGATAGTCTTAACACTTTTTCAAAGACACTGTTGCATGTCACTAAGTGACTTTTAATTTCACTGTCTTCTATTTCTTATAACCCCAGGATCTCAGGGTGAAAGTGGTCCTAGAAGATGATTCATTCAGTTTGAGTACATTTCACCACATTCCTTTCCAACCCCACTGTACTTAAACACCTTACATAACAGGGAACTCAGTACTCCTAAAGCTTTCTCATATCTTTAGACACATAAGACTGACCGCCATCTGCTGTCCTTGTAATGTTCATCAGGGTTTTGTAGGATGAGTGCAATTTATATTTTATTCCCCTGTTCTTCAGACAGAAGTTTTGGAGTTTCTTTACCATTTCTATCTGTTTAAAGCAGAGTGTCTAGAATAGAATCTCTTTTTCCATGATTTGTCTAATCACGCTGACGTGAACATGAGCAGAATACCTTACCTGGAAGGCTTACTACCTCGGATGAATGTGACAAGCATTGACCTCTCCTCTTCCCTTATTTGTAAATTTAAAGGAACACATGCTCTTAGCCCTCCCTTCATACTCTCTAACTCTGCATGTTTCAGCATCACATATCATGTGAACTGTTGTCTTTGATAAGGGCATTTTGCCGTCTGTTATTGGACTTACCTATGTTTAAAGTCTTTCTATCAGAAAGGTAAAATAGTTTATAAATTTTATATCTTTAGAGATTGTGTCTATTATCCCTTTTGTTTTTCCTCAAAATATCAAAAGTACACTATCTTTTTATTACTTCAGGGAGCGCTATTTAAAGTATTTTATTTAACTTTATATTTAGGTTTCAGTTCTGAACAGCAGACATCAGTAGACACTTAGATTTTTGGTATCTTGTTCTGGGACATTTTTTCTGGACATTTTACTCTGTGCCTATGTCTTTTATTATATACATGAAATTTTTGAAATATGGCAAAATATATTGAAATGCAATATTTTTATTGCTAATCAAATTGACTTTAAGGAAGTGTTCTGAAGTAAGATCTTAAATATGCCATTTAAGTCAATTTTTATAATGAAAGTCCAATTTATTTTTTAATAGGCTTCCAAAATATCCATCAACTTCTTTAATTTTTCCTTCTGATTTATTCAGTGAGTTCATTCTCCATTTCATTTATGGTTAGATTGCTGTCACCATGGCAGAACTCTGGAAAATAAATCCTCTGGTATTTAATGTGTGCTTTAGTTTAATCTGCTAAATAGTAGAATGAAAACAACCCATTAGAAAGTAATTTTGATTGTTGGAAAGAGAGATGTGACTTAATCTTTGATATAGTTGTTAGAATATATATTTCAGAGGCTGCTTATTGATTAATTCTTTTCCTATGACTTCTTTCTATTCTCATGAATATCTGGCTCTTGCAAGATTTAAAAAAAAGCACTACAAAACAAAGCATATATGTGATTCTTTTAAAATTCTCAAAAACAGATTTTACAATAGTTCATTGTCTATGATCCATTTCTTTTTGTTGCTTAGAACAACGGTAGGGGAAAGCTACTTTCTCATCTGAACTGTTTGTGGACTTTATCTATTATTCATGCATTAGTTTGTATTTTATTTTTTTCTATTTGTCCTCCCCAATAGATTAAAAGCTCCTGAGGGAGGGGGAGTGCTTAGCTCCAGTGCTTGGCACAACCAATAAATAGGGCTGAATGTTTGCTGAAATAATATTAGTTTCTTATGATAATTTGCTTTTTATAACAGTGCACAAAACACTTATGTAGTTCTCAAGAGTTTTTGCTTCCTAAAAAAGTATTTCTTTTATAGATATGGCTCTAAGTAATCCACTGTAATAAAGATTGTTTATGTCTTTTAATTTAAAAAATTCACTCATCCATTATCCATCATTTATTTGACGATTACTAAGCACTATTTTAATTAGGTAACAAATGTATTTTAAAAATTACAAATATTTCCAATCAGCCCTCTTCATCAAAATCAGTTTCCCAAAACCAAAATTGTCTTACTTTAATGATGCTTGAATGCAAGTAACTATAGCATAATGACAGACAGCCAATAAAGCAACTGCTTCAGCTCAAAGACTCTGACAGTACATTTCATACTAGATTGCTGCTGTAAAAATCTTTAGTGGTAAATAATAGACAAATTCCCAACTTCCCGGACTTCTAAAAAGGTAGCTACTGTATAAGATCCCCGAAAAAGGCACTAACTCAAACTAAATGGCCAGGAGCTGGATTCTTCAATTATTAACATGCCTAACCTTATTTTCATCACTCATTGATAAAAAGGTAAGGTTCAGTAAATAATTAAGTAAACAACTTCAGAGAATAATTCAAGTGGTCTGAGTAAATATTTTATCAGTATTATTTTGTACCTTTTTTCCTTTCCAGTAATTTTAGTAGGATCCCTAACTGGGGTCCATCACTTCATCGACCAAACACTGGAATCATAGTCCAATCTTCCATCACCTGCCCTCTCTCTTTCCAGTCTGGAAGCAAGCCCTGCCATTTTACAAACATATTTTAAAGTTTCCTGTATTCTTTGTGCATGCTATCAGCACCCTGCCTCAGTTCCCCTTCCAGCCTTTCTTCACTGTGTGTGTCGGTGGTTCCCTAGCTCCTTCCTACCCAGCCTAATCCTCTTCTTAAAACACCACTTGGATGATTTCACTCATCCACTCCGAAGGCTGCTCCATCTTCCAGCCATTCATTGTAGGAAGTTCAGACTCTTCTGACTGACTTTCAAGGCCCCAATTCCCTTCCCTGTTCTTTTAATTCCCTAAAATACCATATTCTTTAGTCAAGGATATCATGCACTCTCCCATGAATATGTATGCTGTTATCTCGTGTCTCCTTTGTATACCTCATTCGAAGTGGTCTTTTGTCCCCTTTTTGTCTCTCTCAGTTCTACATATCTTTCAGACCTTTCGAGTACACTCCATATGTCTTTTCTCCTGTTCACGTTAACCCATACTAATCTCTTTCCCTGCTCCCATGATGGACATATAGTCAGGCCTATGTGGAGACATCATAGGCTTTAGAGGCCGTGGGCTTGAATCATGGCCACATGGTAGTCTCAAGCAGATCAAGCGTTGCAATGAGTATTCATGATGTGCTCGATAGAGTTCATAGGGATCATATGTCAATTAACTAACTTTTTCTCCTCAGCAACTAAGTTAGGTACTATTTTGATTCCCATTTTACAGATGAGCACACTGAGGCACAGAGAGGTTGAGTAATCTCTGTGCAAGGTCACACAGCCAGTACGGGGCAGAGCTAGGAAGCCTAGTTCCCCTGCTCTCGTAGCCCCTATGCAGGTCTTACCCCTTCAAGACATTTTGAAATTATTTTTGATGAGGATTTAAAAGGTTGATTGATATGCAGTATTACTCTCTCCTGTCTCACTGGGAAGTTTTTAGGAAAAGAAACTCCCTTGTATATAAGTGCTTTTGGAGTTAGCATGCCTATATGCCTATGTGTGTGTGTGCACGCGTGTATGTGTATGTTGCTGTGGTGGTCGACTGAGATGGTCATCAAGGAAGGCACATGATGACCACAGACAGTTCAGGGAGGCCCAGTCCTCTCCAGGTTATACTCATTTCCTACTTCCAAGCCTGGAAACTATATTATGGAAAGAACTTTTACAGAAAGGTGAATATTAAAAACACAGTATTACCACTTGTTAACTGGGTAACCTTGAGAAAGCTACCCTCTCTGAACTCTAATTTCCTTAGTTCTAAACAGTGATATTAAATTCTACATCACATAATTATTAAATAAGGCAAGAAAATGAAGTAATTAAATGAGGAAATGAATGTAAAGTGAATGCAGAGTGTCCAGTGTGTGGAGGTGTCCAAGAGATGTTTGCTGCTTTTCCCTCTGAGGCTCACCATCCTCCGTACTCCAGCCAGGCACGTGGCTTTTCTCATCCCTGCTGATGCCATTTCCATTGCCCATGTGACCTAGCCAGGGCCTCATTTCCATATTGATAAATTTTCCTAATTTCTCCTATCTTCTTTTACATAGTGTCGTCTTCATGAAGCTTTCTGTGATCCCTTCCTGGAATTAATCAGTCCTTTTTGTGAACTATTTCACTTCCAATGCTTTATCATTTGTCATTCATGTATGATAATGGCTTAATCTTTCCCACTGAGCTGAGGGCTAGAAATAAAGAAGAAGACACAGTGCATGCCTCTGATAAGCTTACTCACTGTCTAGCAGGGGAGAGAGACCCCCAAACAGCTGTTGATACTACCTTGTGATAAAAAGCATCCAAGAGTGCTGTGGAAATGCAGACAAGGGAGAAGTTAATAGAGCCAGGGAGAGGAAAGAGGGAGAGGTAAATCTAAAGAACTTGAGAAAAGGGCAGTTGAACTGGGCCTCAAAGGGTGAGAATCTCCTGACAAGGAAATCGGGGAAGGATGTATTTGTCAGAGAGTCAATATCAGGGATAAAGGCTCACAATCGTCAGAGCAGGTGGTTGGTTAGGGAAACGGCAAGAGTCCTCTGGAGCCAGACTGTCTGTCCATGGACAGCAGAGAGAAGTGAAACTAGAAGGGTAGCAGTGTTTTTAGTCCTTGGCAGAATCGTTGCATGACTATAGATGTAGCTTAAAAGCAATTTTGGGGGGGGATAAAAAGGTTTTTAGTTGTTTCTCCATTATGTCAGTCTAAACCATTATGGAGACCTGATTGTTCAGCCACCTAATATCATCTGGGATGAGATTAAGAAAAAGATTCAAGGGTTGTAACTTACTATGTTTTATTATGTTTGTCACCGAATATGAGGTTTGGTACTGGGTGTCACTGGAAAGCGATTTTTGACAAAAGGGAGAATCATCAAAGGAGACTGGCAAAATGAAAAGGAACCTCAGTATTATGATATGAGAAGTGAGAAAAGATGTAAGGGGAGAATGTGAATGTTTGTTCGGATCCTAGAAGGGTGATTTGGGAAAGTGGACTTTATTCTGTTTGCTTTAAAGGGAGGACCTGAAATTAGTAAGCAGAAGTTACAGAGTAGCTGGAAGGACTAACAGCTGGTTGTTAGGTAATCAAACTTCTGATGAAGATTAGGTTGGACTTGTGACCCTGTCCCTGGGTGACAGACTACGTTGTCCCTTCTGATACCAATTTCTTAAGAGTTCATGACATACAGAATACTGAACCTAGTTTTTGTATTAAATAAATTTTACTATACTTGAAATATATTGAAATAGATTATCTGTGCCAAAATATGTTAACTTAATGGATTCATGTGGCAGGCAATATAGAAAGATTGAAAGTTTGGAGTCAAATCTTCATTTTCTACTTTGTGAGCCTCTGTTTTCATATTGATAAAGCAGAGGTAATAACAATTACGTAATAGGATTATTAGGATCAATTATAAATATAGATTCATACATATACTATTATATCATAGAAATACTGTTTTTGAAAGTAATCTTTCCTTTTCTGTAATCTCTCATACTATGACTTTCTAAAAGCAGTGAGCATCCCGCTGTAGGCATGAAACATAGCGTGATAGCTTATGTGTTTTTCTAAAGTACAGACTTCCTTTTATCATTCTATTCCATTCTTACATGTTTTTTCTATGAATACTAAATGTCAATTTATCCAGAGTGACAAAAGAGTGATGACAAATTATTCTAAAATTGTCAACTCACTCTTCACCATCGAGAAGCATCTCCAGACTTCAACATACAGATGTAACTTTCTATATTGCACCTTCATTTTTTGTTAATACAGACACAAATGCAGAAAATATTTTCCCCTGAAAATAAATATCTGGAATCATTTTACTTATTAAGAAGTAATTTAAAAGTGACTGTTGGATTTCTATTTTAGCTCTCTTATTTTGAAGAAAAAAGCTTGTATGTGTCTGTACATAACACATGTACACTTAAGTTCTTGCATACACACCCCCACATCAAACACACAGGTGCAGATTGTTAGGTATTCTTTCTCATGTGGAAAAATGCTGGCTTTTTAATCATTGTTTCAACTAAGACAATGTTTATTTTTCTTTCATAAGTTTTAAAACATCTTTCTGCAAAAGATCATGCAGAAAAATTCTTCTTTTGCAGAATAATACAGGTAATAAAGAGAGGTATGCTATGAAATGATTATGCTAAGAAAACTAGGGATTTATTGTTGTTATTTATTGTCATTATTGTTAGTATTATCATGTTGTAATTGACTGTTCTATAAAACTTCAGTTTTGGACATTGACCTCTTATTGCTGAGTAAAAGAGTAAAAACAGAAACAAATCTGCACATATTTTATGTACATACATTTTATCCACATGCTCTTAAATACACATATGTATATCATAATAGCAAGACTTTGCAGGTTCTCACTATGTACCAGACATTGTTAAGTCCTTCATATGGATTATCTCATTTAATACTTACCCTATGACATAGCATCTGCCATCAGCCTCATTTATCACAGAAGGAAACTGGTGTTTTCAGAGGTAAAGTAAAGAAAGTTTATAAATGGTGGAGCCTGGGTCTTAACCAAGCTGTCTGACTTCACAGCTGGAACTTTTAACTGCCACATGACACTGCCTGGGTGCTTGTGAAATCCTGGCCTCAGAATTGGAAATGGCATTGGCGAATATGTGTAGCCTTCACATCAGTGCTGAAATCTGTCCTCATCTCAGACAGATGGCCGTTCATCCTCTGCCTGAGTAACTCTAGTAATTGAACTCCAGTAATTGGAATTTCATAGATTCATAATACAGACCATTCCTTGTTGGACAGCTCCTGTCACTAGATAGCTTATTCATCTATTTATTGAAAATGTATCTACCTGCAATTTGCATATATTGGTTCTAGTTCTTCTTTCTGGAGAAATATTGAATAGCTCTCTTCTCTCTTCTACATGGCAGCCTTTCAAATGTGTTCCTTTAAGTCTTCTCTTCATTCAGCCTCTTTGTGTGGTTTGAACACAGCTCACTATTACTGTCACCCTTTCTGACAGTCTAGTTTATTGGTTGTTTCGGACAAGATGCAATACACAGAATTGAACATAGCAATAAGGCAGTGGTGCAGCAGAAAAACTTCTGGAATGAGCCATAACACCTAGGTTAAGATCTCAGCACTGCTGCCTACTGTGTAACATTAGGCAAGTGGCAACACAGCTGAGCCTCAGACCTCATCTGTAACAGGGTCATGATGACAGCCCCAATACACAGCATTATTGTAGGATCAGATATGATGGTGCTTGGGAGAGTGTTCTATGTATCACAGCCCCTGCCTTACTCCTTTTAACTTCCCTATCCTTGACCTAACTTTTTCATGCTCTCCATATCAACATAGCTTATTCTTTATTTCCCTTTGCATCTTTGCTCAAAAGTCACCTGCTAATTCAGGCCTTTCCTGACTACAGTATTTAAAATTGCCAGCAATCCTTTACCTTCTATCTGCATCTTACTTGGATTTGTATTCTAAACTATGTAGATCACAATCTGAAATACATACATTTTACTTATTTGTTTTGTGACCTCTCTCACTAGAATGAAAACAACAAAAACTCAGTAATTCATCTGTTTTCATCACTGCTTTGTTCTCAGTACAGAGCAGGTGATCAATAAATACTTGTTAAATAAAATAATGAATTTCCATGATATTTATGTTTCTTACATAGTTTGGTCAGCAGAAAGCACAATGAAATGCTTCCCATTTTTTTTTAACAGAAGAAAAGTACAGTTGGCAAATATATGAATAGTTCTTTTAATATTTCCATTTCATACATTTATTGGTCAGTTAATTTCCTTGTACTCCCAGAATGTTTTCTGATAAAATAGTTATTTAAGCTGGACTCTTTGGAGTGAAATATAATTCTAAAATTCTGAAGTGTTAGTTAAAAGGAAGAAAAATTGTACTTTATCACTGATTTCATTTTCTGATGACTCAAGGTCACAGTTTTGTGGGTAAATACATTCAAGTTTTTATTTTAAAGTAAAAAATTGTTACATTTCCTATTATGAACTTATTTTAGCCCATAACCATCTTGATTTATTATTTCTGATTGACAATATATATTACAGATATAAAACCTTTGTTCCAAGTGGTCACAGCCTATGCCAGTTGACTGTTTCCATGTTAATATGGTTTTTGGAGCTGATAGATGAAGGGGAATGAACATGGTAAGGGAGGCAGAAATTCACCAGAGGTCAAGGCCTACAAATAGGAAATTAGGTAAGGCCAGAGGGGTGCCAGGATCTCAATTTGCCTCCTAGGATGAGCAGAGTCTAGGAAACATGCTACCTTCCAAGATAAGAATTCTCAGGAAAACCTCATTCATCTACTTAAAGGGAGTTGTGTGGTTAAGATTACTCAGTGTAGGGTGTACTGAATTTCTAGACTGATTGCTGTCTTTTGTGGTTTACTGGCATACATATAGAGCTAGCTGGCTGCCCAGTCTTAATGGAAGAAAACAACAGAAATCAGCAGAACATCTGATTGTTATAGGTGATCTGTCTACTGGCAGGCAGAAGAGGGAAGAATTTTCTCACAGCGGAAAACGGGTCTTGGGATATAGGAAAAGAAAAAATACCCTTTCCTTACCCAAGAGAGTTGACTTTAGACCTATGAATTTTTGACACATGTTTTTTTGTTGTTGAATGTTTGCACATCAACCCTGATCAAATAATGCTGTCAGCAGTTAGTGCTATATCAAATTGTTCTGAATTTAAATCTGCAGAATCATGTTTGAGCAGAGTGTCTGAAAAATCCCACAGATGTTTACTTTAACTTATTTTGAATTTGCTCTAAAACGTATTTTAATCACAAGAGGGCTTTCAGCAGAATGCTATAAATTCTATGATTGCCAAATACCAAAGCATTGCAAATATACTTAATATGGTAGAATAATGACCAAATGAACGAATGGTTCATTTACATTCTGTTTTAAATGGAAAGTGGTAGGGGATATATGTTTTAGAAGAATCTGTATTTGTAATGGATATATGAAAGTGTTTATGATTTTATAAAATATATTGGAATGAAACAAAATTATTTCAGCAGAAATATTGGGATACAAGGTCAGTGCAAAATTTAATTGATAACAGCAATCGTGATAAATGCTTTTGTTAAGTAAACAGTTATCATTGCAAGGGGAGTGAACATTTGGACACAGAATTGACTAATTGTTTTTCTAGTTATGCAAGAGCTGCATTTTGGATTCAAGCTTAACTGATTGGGTGTCAAGGGAGATATCGATCAATATAATGGTTAAACTAATAAAGGTAAGGAGAGCACAAAATAAGGGATTATGTTGTTTCCAAGACTCATTTCTTCCTTCCAAATAAATAGTAGTGTCACAGCGTAGCTGTAATGGTAGAAGTAGTACTAACAGTGATATTAACTAACAATTAAAATTTTACCATGTGGCTGAAGTGAGATACAGAGACTTCTCTGAGTTATTCAGCTGACAAAAGACAGAGCTAGATTCAGCCTTCTGTCTCTCTGTTCTGAAGTCTGGGGCTTGGTTCCTCTGCTTCCTAATTCAATTGAGAACATATCTACTTATTCAGACCCTCTCGTGGGTTTTATTAGAGGGGTAAAGAAGGGGAAGATGACATTACCCCTGACCCCTCAGGAACTTAATCCTATTGTTAGCAACTCCTAGTGGAGGTTTTTTCCAAGTTCTTGGTCATGGTTGGGAAAGAAATTTTAGGGTATACTATGTAAGCTAGTAAGTAAGCAGCAGCTTTTATTAAAATCAAAGGTATTCTCTCTCAAGAGTAGGAGAGTGGGCAGGCTCAAAAAGAGCAGCTGCTCTGGGAGGGAGGATGTGGTTTTTGGTCTTTTGAAGTCTTAGTAATTGAGAGGAGAAATATTCAAGACTAAGGGGTTGGCTTTTACTAAGAATTTGGGTAGTAATTCCTAGAATTGGGTTCCCTCCCATTTTATACTTTATATGGTTGTTTCGAAACTGTCATGATGATTTCAAGAGCAGAGAAATTTTAAAACCACAATGTAAATGATACTGCAATTAGCCAAAGTTCATGTAAGGTGGCAGAGATAGCTGACAAGCCAATTGAAGCCCCTCTAGTTAGCTTCTGCTTGAGGGTTGTTTACTTTAACACCTATACCCAACCTGCAAGCCCATGCATCTGGTGTGCATCTGGTCTCAGCCCTGTCTCTTAGTCTCCTACGCTAACACTATGGGAGAGAAAAGACAAAAGCAAATGGTGTTTGGTTCAGGTGATGAGTAGTCCAATGAAGTTAAGATAAGAGAAAATCACTATGTGATGAAATGGTGAAGGAAGACTTCCTGAAATGTGCTTATGCTTTCCTTAAGTGCTGAGTAAACTTCTTGCCACAATGAATTGTTCAGGTTCTGATAAGAATTTTATAAATGGCACCCTAATAAGGTGCCATGTTTATGTTTAAAGCGGTTGGGATACTTTTTTTTAAAAAAAAGTTGAAAATGTATATACTTTTGATTTTGTAGTTCATATAATTTAGTGCTTTTCCTTTCTTTTTTTTTTTCTTTTGAGACAGAGTCTCGCTCTGTTGCCCAGGCTAGAGTGCCTTGGCGTCAACCTAGCTCACAGCAACCTCAAACTCCTGGGCTCAAGCAATCCTTCTGCCTCAGCCTCCCAAGTAGCTGGGACTACAGGCATGCGCCACCATGCCCGGCTAATTTTTTTTTTATATATATGTATTTTTAGTTGTCCAGATCATTTCTTTCTATTTTTTAGTAGAGACGGGGTCTCGCTCTTGCTCAGGCTGGTCTCGAATTCCTGACCTTGAGCGATCCACCCGCCTCAGCCTCCCAGAGTGGTAGGATTACAGGCGTGAGCCAGCAAGCCCAGCAGTGCTTGTCCTTTCTAAACATGAAAGCAGATAATGTTAGATTACTGATGATGTTTTCTGTACATATATATATAGAAGAAACAGTTGAGAGGAGTGCTTTAGGTGGAACTGAAAGGTAGTGTTCTACTATAAAAGATGAAGCACTGCTTTAAAAAGACAACTTTCTGTATGTTTTTGCTAACACTCATAATAAATGCTTCCTTATTTCAGTAGTTGGATTGGGCTTAGTTATATTAACTACATGAATTCTTTATTTAAATCCTATCTTTGGGCCCTTGATTTTAAATCACATCTAAGATTACTTAGTTGTTCTAAAAGAAATTAAAATATTTAAAAAATATATAAATATATTATCATATATTAAGACATAAAAAAGCATAAAAAAATACAGTCATGTGCCACATAATGTCATTTTGACCGGCACAAATGACACTAGTCCCATGTTCCATAAGATTATAATGCTGTATTTTTACTCTACCCTTTCTATGTTTAAATATGTTTAGATACACAAATACTTACCACTGTGGTACAATTGCCTGCAGTACAGTAACATGCTGTATAGTTTGTAGCCTAGGAGCAATAAGCTATTATACCATGCAGCCTAAGTGTGTAGTAGGGTATGACATCTAGTTTGGGTAAGTATACTCTATCATGTTGCCATAAGGATGAAATTACCTACTGGTGCACTTCTCAGGACATATCCCTGTTGTTAAGCAACAAATACCAGCCTACCCACTTCCCTGCTTTAAAAAAATAGACCTTCACAAGGCAGAAGAAACTTTTCTTTCTGATCACAACTCCTCGTTCCCCTGCAGAAGTAATAATAGTGCTAAATTTGTGATGTACCACCCCATGCATTTGCTTATTAGATATACTTCTAAGCTATATATGTAATATTCTTTATATTAACTGAATAAAATTTTTTCTTTTAACTATGAAATTCATTTTTATGGATATAACTCTAGTTTGTTCATTTTTCATTGCTTAGTAGTATTTGTTTGCATCAATATATCTCAATTTAGTTATTCTAACCACAGATATATAATTTGTAATTTTTATTACAGACAATGAAGTGTTGAACAGTTTTTTTTTTTTTTGAGACTGAGTCTCATTCTTTTGCCTGGGCTAGAGTGCCTTGGCGTCAGCCTAGCTCACAGCAACCTCAAACTCCTGGGATCATGCAATTTTCCTGCCTCAGCCTCCTGGGTAGGTGGGACAGGCACGCACCACTGTGCCTGGCTAATTTCTTTCTATTTATGGTAGAGACGGGGTCTCGCTCTTGCTCAGGCGGGTCCCAAACTCCTGAGCTCAAGCAATCCTCCTGCCTCGACCTCCCAGAGGGCTAGGATTATAGGCGAGAGCCACTGTGCCCGATCCTTGGCTTAGGTATTTATGCTTTCCTAGCTCCCTGTGCAACGAGGATTGGCACATGTTGCTAAGAATTAATCTGAAGTTTCAGGAAAATTTCCAGTCTATTTTCTTGCCCCCCTTACTCTGAACCTAGGACTGTTATGCCAATGTTTTCTTTTGCTAAAATGCAACGAGCTTAAATTTGATAGCTTAGATATGCATAGATATGAATCTTGATTTTTGTTCCTGAGCAATCCAGATCTGTTTTGTTACCTGTAAAACAGGGACAAGTATCTACCAAGGAACAACAAAACGAGAAACACATGGGACAATAAAGGTGTATGAAGTTCTTGGGACCTACAGTAGAGCTCAATAGATGGGATTCCTTATCTAATTAAAATTTAGGAGCGAGGCACAGTGGCAGCTATAGTCCCAGTTACTCCAGAGGTTGAGGCAGGAGGATCACTTGAGCCCAGGAGTTCAAGGGCAGCTGAGCAACAGTGAGGCCCTGTCTGTAAAGAAAAAAAAAAAAATTAATGAAAACACATCCCCACCAAGCCAATAAACTCTCACTGTGGTGTGCAAATCTTGTTACTTCATGGCCTCCACTAAGTCATTTGGTTTAAAGCTCAGCAAGAAATAAGCACATCATCCTGGAGGCGGCTCCCCATCTGTGGCTGCGGGCTGGGGGCTGGGGGAGAAACTGCGGCAAGGGAAAGACCCCTGGCAGAGCTGGTTCTCGCTGCTGACCTTCCTGGGCCGTGCCCCCACCTCAGCCAGCAAGCATAGGGCAGTGGGAACCCGGCCTGAGCTGAGGGCAGAAGGACCTGGTGTCTGTGTCTGCGGCTAATGTAAACAAATCCAGTGGGAAGCGAAGTCAGGCAGGTCGCAGGGTCCCGGGTCTCTAGGTTCCTTCCCTGGTGCAGGTCCTGGCTGATTTTGGAGAGGCCCAGCACTTAACATCCAGGGATGCTGGCACTTGTTCTTTCTAATACTTAGGGCATAGCACTGTGTGCAATCAACTTTTTCTAGCAATTTCTGCACGTTTTTTCTTCACACACTAGACATTCATCATTTTTCCTCATAAGCACTTTCTCTCATTTAAACATACATACTTAGCCCTTGGCAAGCAAAGTGGAATCTCAGGTCCTTGTCAGACCTCAATGTTTAAGCTGCTGAAACACAGGACATATTTGGTTTAGATATTTTACTGTTACGAAAATAAACTAAAAAAAAACACATTTATGAAAGTGATGTCTTTCTATATTTAGAACTCCAGTTGTTAGAGATAAAGAACTACATTTTGCATAGATAGTTGACAAATTTTCTTTACTTGTTTTTGTATCCACATGATTGTAAAAAAGCAAACGGTGCTGATAGCCACTTTGGTAAAAACACAAGGTGTTCAAACCGAAGAATTACATTCTTTGGACAGGTTTTATTCCCAAGATATCAAACCCCTTGGCCATGACAGCAGCTACTGCTTCACACAGCAGCATACGCCACATGTTCACCTTCAATATTTTTCCTGAGAAGAAAAAAGATATTAATTTTCTTTTTGAAAATCAATTTTTATTTTTGAGACAGAGTCCCTTGCTTGGGGTGAGTGCCGTGGTGTCAGCCTAGCTCACAGCAACCTCAGACTCCTGGGCTCAAGCAAGCCTACTGTCTCAGCCTCCCAAGTAGCTGGGACTACTGGCATGCGCCACCATGCCCAGCTAATTTTTTCTATATATATTTTTAGCTGTCCAATTAATTTCTTTCTATTTTTGGTAGAGATGGGGTCTCACTCTTGCTCAGGCTGGTCTCAAAAATCATTATTAAATAATCTGTTACTTCTGGATTTTCCTTAGATGTTTTTGGGCTTTAACTAGAATGACCTTCATCTTAAACCATAAAAAGAGACAACCCAAAAAATAAAAGCATTTCTGTTCAAGAAATCTGTTT
>CAUYSK010082615.1:0-28026 GCA_963575035.1 Avahi laniger
CAAATGATTTTCGAAGCCTATTTTTTTCTTAACTTTCTCTTTTACATATATACACATGCTTAGGTGGGAACATACCAGACTGTTATTTTATTGGTTTGGGTTTTGGTTTTTGGTTTTTTTGGCTTGGCTCCCCCTTCATACCCCATTGTGATGGTTAATTTATGTGTCAACTTGTCCAGGCCATGGGGTGCCCAGATATTTGGTTGAACACTATTCTGGTTGTACCTGTGAAGGTGTTTCTGGATGAGGTTAGCATTTGATTAGACAGACTGAGCAAAGCCGGTTGCTCGCCCCCACGTGGGCAGCCCTCACCCAGTCCACTGAAGGCCTAGGAGCAAAAGACAAGGCAAGAGAGAATTCGTTCTCTCTGCCGCACCGTCTTCGAGCTGAGGCACTGGTCTCCTCTCTGCAGACGCTCACTTGGACTGGAGCTTACGCCATGAGTTCTCCTGGTCCCCTATTTGCGGCTGCAGATCTGGGGACATCTCGGCCTTCATAACCATGTGGGCCAATTCCTTATGCAAACCTCTCTCTCTCTGTCTCTCTCTATATATAGTATGTGTGTGTATATACGTATGCCATATGTATGTATATATATACCCATTGGCTCTCTAGAACCAATTCTCTGGAGGACCCAGGCTAATGCCCCCCCAAAACCTAAGTGAACACTCTAGTCTGTGTACTTCCATATGCCCCTCTATGCCCAAATAATCCTTTACAGGCAACAAATGCATGACAGCGTCTTTACTAAAGGTAACTTATAAAATTTCTTCAATAAAAGCTATTAATATAAAAATTCCTACCAATTCTACTTCCTAAATACCCACTGATGGTCCCCCACCTCTCCACGCCCGCGCCTCTCCCCGCAGGCAGGGCCGGTCCTCACCTCCTTCCCGGCCCCTTCCCTGACCCGGCCCAGCCTGTTCTCCACCCACCCCCAAGCTCCCACCGAACCCCCAACACACCTACGCTGTGCTCCAGAGGAAGCTTCTGTCTGTTCTTCAAATGCCGAATCACGCTTAGCTGTGACTGTTTCATGTTTTTCATAACAAAACGTGTCACCAGGGCGGGCACCACGCTTCTCTCAGTCACCACAGTGAATAAACACCTAGGACTCGGCCGTCACATAGCAGGTGCTCACTAAACCTTTGTTGAGCTGAAAAGGCAACCCGGAAGAACAGCCACTTACCCACAGTGGAGGCAGAGAAGCAGCCGGTCAGGACGATGGAGTCAAAGGCCAAGAGGAAATCAGCACAACCTGGGAGCTCTCGCGAGATTACTCAGTCCTCCCTGCTGCACCTGGGGACTGTGAGAAGGAGTCTCTAATTACCTTTAGGATTGTCTGGGAAGACATGTTTGCAATATCGATTTTAGGCCACATTAAAGACACACGTAATTTATAACTTTTACTAGATTGAGTGTGGACATAGGTTGGAAATTCTTGCAAAAATACGTCCATGACGCGGAATCATACCAAGCAAGAGTGTGGAAGTCACTCATCGCTGGCCTCGGTGGTGACTTGAAAATATTGCAAGTGGAAATGATTGATCTGTCACCAAGAAGGCATCCAAGCAGGAATCCAAAATCAAAAATATCTTCTCCCTCAGGGGACAGGCTCATCGCGGCTGACTTCCAGCCCCTGCCCATAGAACTCACGCACTGGACAGGAACGGAGCTCAAAGAGGAACTAATGGCCGTCCTGCTTTCTGGAAACTGAGAGAACCATAAAAAGGTAAAACCGTTTGGAAGTGACCAAAATCATCGAGGCATTCAGACTGGGAAAAGGGGAGGAGCAACAGGGTCATACGTCTTTCAGATGAGACAGATTCAACTTTGCAATAGACCGAAATGATTTCTGGGCGTCTGCGATGGAAAACCAGGCATTGTCTCATCTTGGGTTTTCTCATTCTGCAGGGCTTGCCCCTTCCCTTTTATTTAAGCTACTTTGCAGTTCCGTACATTGTAGGCTGCTACTCTGCTTTTGCTAAGCAAGGTGGGGAGTCACCAAACTCCAGGCGCGGTGCTGATGAATCTACACCCCTCCTCTCATTTAATCCTGGCAGCAACGATAAGAAGCACACATTTCAAATTCGGTTTCATTTTAACTGACAAGGTAACGGGCTCAGATGATTTGCAAAGCAGTTGCCCAAGGTTGTCCCTCAGGTGAGTGGCAGCGCTCAGGCACAGGTGCGAGGAACCGCGAAGCCCTTCGAAGCCCCACCCGCCGCGTCACTTCCGTCGTTCCCGTCGTCCTCCCTGGGTTTTCTCTGACCCTGTCTTTCAAAAGACACATCCAAGTTTTACAAAAATAAATGGTAGCACCCAAAATAGCAGCATGACATTACCTACTCACAACCCACGGGTAGCTCCTGGGGTCCCCAAGACGCCGCGCCTGGCGGGTGGGAAGTGCTAGCGGTTTTGCGCCAGGTTCTCTTCGACCTGACTCTGCACGCACTGAACTGGGAGCAGCTGAGACAAGCGGCAATTCTTCCACCTGCACGTTGCGTTGGGAGCCAGCCTTGCCTCAGGTTTGCTGTCTGCGTTTGCCTCGGGTCTCTTCCCGCACCACGGTGACTCTTGCAGTGATTAATGCCAGTGGGCTTTGGAATCTTTTCTGCTAAATGTTTCTTCTTTTTTTAATCCCTAACAATTCCCCTCAGTGTATCCGAGATCTGTCATGTCACGCCTAGGCAAAGAACACTGTCTAAATGTATAAGTCGCAATTTTAACTCAATTCCAATTCATTTCCCAAGACTTTCTTCAAAACTTACTAACGAAGTTGCAAAATGTTAACACTCGTCACAGTCAGCTTGCATAAAATCCGGACCTTTGTGCAGGAGACTGCTCAATGTTGATGAGAAAAGATGCAAATATAGACCGGATTGCTTTTTTCTGTGCAATTCGCTTGAAATAGTACAGATGACTGGGAGACATTTTGTTTGGGTGAAACTCTCTGGTTTTCTTCCTATTGATAAATAGGAATTTTTGGATTCCACAACCTTAAAAATGTACCTTACTACACAGTGGCCCCGCAATGGGTCGGGCCGATGTCAGCGGTTAGGCTGATGTTCCCGCCATACTCTTTCTACTTTTCCTTTACTGCTTCTCCTCCCCTCTTTGGGTCACTGCGACTCAGCAAGCTCGTTGGGCACATCTCTCCTGACCCCGGCACTTTTTTTTTTTTTTAACGAACTGTCCAGATGCAGAAGAACCTCTCATGGTAATTAAGGAAATTACAAACATATTTTTTCAGCAATGGTTTTCACATTGGCGGAAATGTGAGGCAGAAAGAACCATAATAAATTCAACATTTCCAGAGCATCACTTCAATAATTACCGAAGAAATGAATCCAACGTGCCATCACATTGTTCGGAGCGCTGTGTTTAGGAGACAGCTGTTCTGTTTCAAATGGCATCGAATCTCTGGTACAGAAGCTCCGGGCATGCTGGAGTGAATCAAATGTTGGCTTTTGGGGAAGCAAGATGGAATTTCAAAGGCTTAGTAATAATGAGGTTTAAAGCACATTTCGCCCATGTAACTACAGTGCGAACCTCTCACTTAGGAAAAGATTGCAAAATTGCACCTTCATGATGAATAAGCCCTGCAGACACATTTTCATTTCAGAGAGAAATTACTCAAAAACAAGCTTTCACCATGCCTCCCTTCCCACCTCCCCTAAAACATCCCTTGTCTATAAAATAAAACAATTAATACTGCAAATTCCAGTAAGTTTAATGTTACTCTGTCTTTTCCTTGCTTGACTGGTATAAACTCTGCCAATTTCCCCTTAAAACTTGTGTAAGATACTTTTTGCCAGTCTTTTTGGATTTTATTTTTATGACCACAGAAAGGTCTACATCATACCGATTCATTCTGTGTTTATTCATATTTGCTCTGTGTCCTAGTACGTAGCCAGTTTCTGTAAATGTTTCATATCGTGTTTGGAAATTAAAATGCCAGTTTCTTAACAGTTGGGTCCAGGTTCTACGCAGCTCCTTAGACCAAGCCTATCAGAGTGTTGAGCAACTCTTCCAGAAAAGTCTTCCTGCCTGAATGATCAATTCCAGGAGCTGAGTATTTAGATCTCTATGATTAGGGATTTCTCAACTTGTCCTGAAAAGTCTGTCAAGTTGCTTTATTTTGACAACCTGAGACTCGTATACAGATAGACACATAGATCAACAGAATAGGATTGACAGCCCAGAAATAAACCTATATACCCACGGCCAGTAGATATTAGACAGACAATTCAAGGAGGGTGAGGAAGAAGAGAGTTTTCAACAGATATGCTGGGAAAAATTGGATATTCACAAGCAAAAGAATGAATCTGGACTCTTACCTCACACTATATACAAAAACCTAACTCAAAACAAAGACCTAAACATAAGAGCTAAAACTATAAAACTCTTACCCTCCCTCAAAAAAGGTATAAATCTTTATAACTTTGGATTAGGGAACAGTTTCTTAGATATGACTCCTAAAACACAAGCAACCAAAAAATGATTAGGTAAATTGGACTTCAAAATTAAAAACGTTTGTGCTCCACAGGACATTATTCCAGAAATTGAAAACACAACTCATGGAATGGAAAAAAATATTTGCAAGTCATGTATCTGCTAAGAATACCTAGAATATATAAAGAACTCTCTCAACTCAATAAAAAAACAACTCAATTTAAAAATCGGCAAAGGATCTAAATAGACATTTCTCCAAAGAAGGTAGAATAACGGCCCAATCAGCATGTGAAAAAATGATCAACCTCAGTCATCATTAGAGAAATGCAAATGGAAATCATGATAAGGTACCCCTTCACACCCACTGGGACGGCTATATTAAAAAAGTTAATCACGGGTGTCAGGGAGGATGTAGAGAACTGAAATCCTCATATGTTGCTAGTGGAAATGCAACATGTTGCAGCCACCGTGGAAAACAGTGTGGCAGCTCCTTGAAGTGTTGAGCATGGAATTACCGCATGACCCAGCAGTTCCACTCCTGGGTGTATACCCAAGAGAACTGAAAACATATGTCCACACAAATACTTCTACATGAATGTTTATATCAGCATTATTTTTAAAGTCAAAAAGTGGAAACAACTCAAATTTCCATCAGCTGATGAATGGTAAACAAAATGTGGCCTTTCCCTGCAGTGGAAAATATTCCTGCATGAAAGGGAATGAAGCACCGACACAGGCCACAGCGGATGGACCCTGAAAACACGGTGCCAGGAAGCCAGACACAAAAAGCCACATGGCGCACGATTCCGTTATTTGAAATGTTCAAACCAGGTGAATCCATAGAGACGGAAAGTAGATTAATGTTCCCCGGAGGCCAGGGGGAGGGAGGAAGGGGCAGTGAGTGCTAATAAGCACAGGGCTTCCTCTGGGGTAATAAAAATGCTCTGAAATGACCCAGCGGGGATGGTGGCCCAGCTTTGTGAATATACCAAACCCTCGGAATCGTACACCTTACACGGGTGAATCTTGTGGCATGTCTATCACGGCTTTTTTTTTTTTTTCCAAGCAGTTCTTGCTGCCTCCCTCAGCTCTGTGCCACTTGCAGAGGCCGGGGAGAGCTCTCCGGGAGGCGTGGAGCCCAGGAAGAGGAGCACGGGGATGTGACATGCTGCAAACGGCAAGCAGACAAGGACGTGCTCTCTCAACTCTGTCTCTCTGGGAGAAAAGATTAAAACAAGGGAGGGGCCCAAGCGGATGACAAACCCAGCAGGTGACAGATAAGGTACCTGTGGAGTCTGGGGAGGGTGGGGGGTGGGGGAGGCAGCCAGCACCCACGCCAGCCCGTCCGGAGCCCGGCGAGGCGCACCTCACATTGTGCAATAGTTGGACTCCTGAAATCTAAAACATCAACCATCGATTAAATCCTGCTGGGCGGGTGTTCAGAAGAGCTGACAACTAAATGAATCCTGTACTGAAACAGATTGTATTATAAATCAGGGTCGCCCAGTGGTTTTTCTGTTGGATAAAACTAACTTTTTATTATAGGTTTATGGTGTACCTGGTTCTTCCTGGCTTAATCACTGAGTTAACTGAGAACTGTTAATTGCATACCGAGTGCCAGACACCACGTCTGCATTCCCCACCGTTGGGGCACAAGGAGCAGGAGCTCACTCCCGTCCCTGGACAGCCACCAGGCAGTGAGGACGGGGCCAGTCACGCTCTGGCCACGCTGGTAGCCAGACTGCACATCGGGAACCCGCGAGGCGGGGTGCTGAGGGGCACGGAGATGAAGGCCTCACACTCGCATCCCGGGACCTCGAGGTGCAAGCGCCCCCCCACGGGAGCCGCTCCGGCCAGCGAGTGCTCAGTGCAGCCGCACAGGGAACCCCGTGGGGCTGTTGCCGCCCAAAGGGGCCACACCACCAGCCCGCATGACTCTCCCACCACGATGAGTGGAGTTCGAGTCTCCCTTGCGTCACAGAACGGAGGACAGAGAGCCGCCGCCCACGGGGAGGGCAGAAGGGTTAAGTCCTTCCCGGGGTCAGAAAAGACCCTGAAGGCAAAGCCAGTGCAGAGGGCCCCTCATTTATAGTCAGCGGATAGGATTTCTGTGCTTAAATGAAACTGTGAGTTGAACAAACGGCACCGACAGTTCTCTGCGCGGTGGACGCGGAGGAAGCCGGGGCCCAGGAGTCACGAGAGAAGGACACATCCAGATGATTCTCCTGTCGCCCCATCTGGCCACAGGTCTCAGGGGCCCCTTGGTGAGGAGGTGGCAGACGGTGTGTCAGGATGTGACAAAATGAACAGGGCTCTTCTGCAGAGGGCCAGTCTCGAATATCTGGCCACTTCCCTCCCGCTGTGTGCGCACGAGCACAGCTCAGAAAGCCTCTCTGGACGCCACAGAGGTGTGGCCAGTCCCACGTATCTGCACACAGTGTCCCCCAGACCTGCAGTGCCAGCAGCCCCAGCTGACGGGCAGGTGGCTGTCCTTTGGCCAAAGGCTTCAGCAGGGGCCCAGGAAGCTGAGGAAGGTGGCTCGAGAATGTCAACGACCTGTCACCTTGCATCACACCAGGTCCCGAGGTGGGAGGTTGGGGGCTGGTTCAGTGGCTCCAGGTTCAGGACTTTGACTCTTTCTGCTCTGTGCCTTCAGCACAGCCGCCGGGTCATCGACTGTCACCTCGTGGTCCCAACGTGGCTTCTGCACTGTTGGGCACCACTTGTAGGCACGATAGCTTCCACTGGAGAAGGGGCACTTCCTCCAGGGCATCTCTTTGAAGCCTATCCAAGAAGCCCCCAGGGACAGGTCCCCCTTGGCAGGCGAGCCCCACGCCCAGCCCTGACCGCAAGTGGGGGACAAGAAGGGGAGTATCCAGAATCGTAACCACCCTGCCATAGGGGCTCTCCTGACCACAAAGAGGCGGGACCGGTGGCCGCGTGGCTGGTCCCAGCAGACTCCAGATATAGCATTTCCTGCACAAGAAGTTCAGGAGTGACCTAGCCACGTGCTTTCTGTTGAAAGTGGTCTTGCTGGCAAAGCTGGAACTCTTTCACTGAAATTCTACTAACCTGATTTTTTTTTTTTTGAGACATAGTCTCCCTGTGTTGCCCGGGCTAGAGCGCCATGGCATCAGCCTAGCTCACAGCAACCTCAAACTCCTGGGCTCAAGTGATCCTCCTTCCTCAGCCTCCCGAGAAGCTGGGACTACAGGCATGCGCCACCATGCCCGGCTAATTTTTTTCTATATATTTTTAGCTGTCCAGCTAATTTCTATTTTTAGTAGAGACGGGGATCTCACTCTTGCCCAGACTGGTCTCGAACCCCTGAGCTCAAACAATCCTCCTGCCTCAGCCTCCCAAAGTGCTAGGATTACAGGCATGAGCCACCATGCCCGGCTTACTAACCTGATTTTTAAAAAGCTTTAAGCTTGAGCAATTTTCCAAGTGGAGACAGGATAAATCACTGAATTTACTGAGGAACCTGGTTGCCATTGTATGGTTTTGAGCAGAGGAGTAACATGATTCTACTTGCATTTTAAAAGAATCTCCGGCTTTGTGTGGAGAATGGACTGGGGGCAAGTGTATCACGAGACAGCCTGCGGGGTGGCTGCTGCCCTTCCTCTGACAGGCACCTCTCATTGGAGCGGTGTCCACGGCGGCCGACACTCAGGCCCGGGAGCCAGGCTGCCAGGGTCGCGGTCAGGGCTGTGATCTTGGACGCGCTGCTTAACCTTCGTGCCCCATTTTACTCACCCCTAGTGGGGATCATAACGTTGCCTTCCTCGAGGAAGGAAAGGGATGTTTCCATGAAGTGGGATGTTGCTGGCCCGAGGGCCACACTTCCATTCTCACTTCCCTCGGGCCAACAACATCAACACCACCTGGAAAGTTAATGGAAATGCAGATTCTCAAACCCCGCCCAGACCTACAGGTTCAGGAACTCTGGGGGTGGGGTTGCCAGAGAAATTACAGGACACCCAGTTAAATTTGAACTTCAGACAGACGGTGAATACTACCAGTGCAATATTTGGGATGTGCTTACATTTAACAATTATTCTTTGTTTATGTGAAATTCAAATTAAACCTCATGTTTATATTTTTATTTGCTAAGTCTGGCAGCCCTGTCTGGGGTGAGGCCCTGCAGTGTATGTTCTAAGAGGTCCCCTGGGTGGTCCCGGTGGCCGCTAACGTTTGAGAACATTCACCTTCCTAGTTGCTAGTTCTGGGGGTTTGCAGGCTTATCGCAGTGCCTGGCGAGTGGCTGGTGCTCGAAGTTGTCACTGTCACCACTGAGCATGCAGTGATGCCAGGGCACTGAAGACCCGGCTGAGGCCCCCGTGGTGTGGTTTCCTCCATGAAGGCTCAGGTGCTGGCATCCTTGCAGATTTCCAAGGTGCATGCATCCCGTCCCCTGGCATCATGCCACCCCCTCCCTCTGTTGGGTACACGGTGGGCAGAGGAAGGGGGTGCCCATCTACCCCCCCCCGGCTCAGAAACGTGGAGTAATGACAACTTCTCTAATTCAATAACCAAGGAGGTATGACATCTACAGCCCGGCTGGCTAACACACTGCTAGGGAGAGCAGGTTTCTGTCTGGACCGTTCTGGCTGGTTTTGCCCAGCACTTGCCAGGACTGAGGGGGTTACGTGTGGGGGCCTGAAGGAATCACGCTTGCACATGTTAACGTTGTGGGTCAGAAAATAAGGCTGAAGTGGGTTTGTGAAGACAGCGAGGAAAGCACACTTCTTGGCTTCACTGGAACTAGCAGGCACGTATATCCTAATTATGTATTGAAGGAATAGATTGAGCGTGTCCATCATCATCTTCTGCCCACTGTGCCGATGAATGATGCCAATCTGTTAGACAAAGTTAGAGATTTTATGCAAAATCATCATCTGAGTAGCTGTCAGAATGTCTGAAAAATATTAATTATCACGTTAACTTGGCTCTGGGAAATAAACACGGAATTTAAATATCTAGTAGCATACAGTGTATACCCAGCCCCACTTACAAACAAATATCTTCTCAAGATGTCACCGCTTCCTCAGAGCCTAACTGTTAACACACACAGATTGCTCCCTGGCAGCGACTTCACATGCAAGCAGGGGCTGGAATTAAAACATCTCCACTCTCCTGTAGCCAAATGGTCGTTCTAATTATAGCATTCAGACTGACATGCATATTTATTTGCTCATCTCTAGCCTAGGCTTGTAATTAGGAGTTAGCGCGTTCTACCTTAGAAATGGGAGACAAATCATTACATTGTGTTCTAGGGCCGTAGATGAGAGCAGGTGGTTAAGGAAGTTGGGTGTCATCCATTTCTATAATTATGTCATCGTGTTACATTTAACGTATGTGGCCAGGACCGTGGCCCGTCTAGATCCCTGGGAACTGGAGGCTCTTCCACGCACGGCACCTGCCCTCACCTGCCGCAGACCCCAGAGAAGCCATTCCAAACCTGGCTGAGGGGTTCAGGACACCTCCTTTGCGAGCCTTTACCTGTCCTCCTAGTTTAGCAAACAAACGGTTCTCAGCACACATCTGTGAAATGAACGAAGTGTGCGAATAAACGGATCAGCGAATGGAAAGCAGCACCGGCCGCACTTCTGGATCTTCGTTTCCGGCAGCACGTCCCTTACTTGTGATGGCATCCTTGTTAGGGAGGCAGAGAGTTCAAGCCCTGCACCCTCTTCTAGGGTCTGGCTGCATGATTCCAGGCAAATCACTACGTTTCTCGAGCCTCCATTTGCCTACCTGTGAAATGGGATGTGACAATGTTTGCTGTGCGTGGCGTTGGGAGAACTGAGTGAGGGATGTGTGTAAGGACCTGGCGCTGGGCACTCAGCAGACAACGGTCTACGCAACTTACCTGGGCCCGCCCATCCTTGTCCAGCCAGCGGGTTGCTGAGTGTACTCGAAGCCACTACAGGTCAGCAATGAGTCTAGCTGGGTCCTTTCTGCTGCTTCAGGGCACACGAAGCATGTTGTCACTGTCTCACCAAACTGTCCTTGTTTCTTCCTCACACGTGTCCCTTGTCCCCCGGCTGGTGCCTGGGCAGGAACGGTGGCTCTCTCGTCAGCCCAGTGCCCCATGGTGGCAGCCTTATGTTCTGTCCCCCGTGTCACTACCCCCCCACCTCTCCACAGTAGGGCTTCAAGGAAAAATCCAGAAAGGTTCTCATCTGAGACCCAGGAGAAAATCTCTTGGCTCTAGAGAAGCCCAGCACTGCTCAGAATCATGCGCTCTCCTTTCCACGGATGAACCGGCCACTCTAGCAGAAAGTCCTAAATCCAACAGGTCCTCGTCAGCACCTCTTTCTGCTAGAGGATGTTGTCTCTCCCGCCCATGGGTTGCTCTGTTTTTACTATTTGCCGAAGCCCTACGGGGAGGGCGCCCACGGCACTGAGGGCAGCTCCCCTGTGTCCCCGGGGCCCTGGACTGACCCCTCGCCACACCGTTCTAGAAACAGGAGTGAGCGTGAGGTCCAGGGTAGAAGGCGGATATCAGCGACCGCTCTCCTCTACAGGAACTTCAGACACACTCAGGCTCCCCCAACGCTGCCTTGTACCGGCCCTGGCTTCCATGTGCTGCAAGCGAAGTGACGCTTCCTGTTGTGAAGAGCGTTTCTGGATTGGTTCCAGAATTTGATCTCCATTTGAGAGTGCCAAGTTTTACAACCAAGTCATCTAGTTTATCAAAATCATCTAACTAACAGCATCCCATGAAATTAATGTCATTTGGGGTCTCCCAGAAAAGTCTAGTTTTTTCAAACTGTTTATCAAACAGTGTTTCCTGCAGCTCCGATGGGGTCCAGAGATGCCTCACCGGGGCTCTGAGGTTCTCTAGGGGAATGTTCTCTTTGTGTTTTCACGTGATGCTGATCTGAAAATATCAGTGCACACAGACTCTGGGGCACCCAGGTGACCCCTCGCACCTGAGGACGGCCACTGTTCACTCCCACATTCATCCTTCCTCGATGGGCACCCTCTAGTGCTCAGCTGAACCCCCTCCCTGCGCCGGGGGAACAGAGACAATCAAGACACCAGGGCCCTGTCCTGGGCGCTGCCCGTCTAGGGGACGTGAGGCAGTGGGAGCAGGATTCGGAGCCGTCACACTGGGGTGTTCACTGTGCTCCTTAAATCTTATCCCTGGCGGCTGTCCGGGCCTCGAGGCAGGGGTGAGGGAAGGTTCGCTTCTGGAAGGAGAAAGATGTGGAGTAGGGAAATCTCAGCCACCAGAAGAGAAATGGAAGTTGTGAGCTGTCCGTGGGAGGACGCTGAGTGGCAGGCAGGGCCTGGAGCCCCCTCCCCTCCCAAGGGAGCAGCCTGGGGAGCCATCACAGGCAGAGCCGGGGCCTGGCCCTGATTCCTACTTGGGACTCTTGGAGGAGACCACCTGCCCTGCACTCCCAGGCCCCGTCCTGGGCCCCCGCCCTAGCCGCCCCAACCCTGGCTGCTGGGGAAAGGCAGAGGCTGAGCATCGCCTTCTCAGAAGGAGGCCGAGACAGCACCAGCTCCTCGGCCCCCATGAGACATGGAGGGAGCCCCCAGCTATGTGGGGGGCCTGGGGACTTGTCAGAGAAAGTCATTTTTGTGGGGGTAAAGTGACCCTGCAGCCAAGGGCACAATCAATGGGGCCATGACCAGGAACCAAACGGAAGTCCCAGCCAGACCTCAGGGCACCTGCAAGGGCAGTGGGGACATTGGCCAGATCCCAGGTTACAACAGCCACAGACCTCAGCCACATATCGGCCGGGATGCCCGGGGGCAGGATGAGCCACACCCGCCACCTGGGCTGCACCAGCCAGGGCCCACCGAGGGCAGACCAGCTGCTGCCTGGGGACTAGGGGCTCCCTCCCTGCCCACCGCACGCACCATCCACACTCAGAGAGGGTCAGCACGGGAAAGGAGAGGCGCTCCATAGTGCTGACCGTGTTTGGTGGCCCACCCCACGGCACTCACACGCCTGGGGCTGGCCCGCAGCCAGGGAAGGCCATCTGGGGTTGGGCCACCTTACGCCCGGTGCCTGTGTTCGCCTCCCCTTGATGGGATTTGGAGTCCCAGGGGGTACCAATGCCCACCTAGGGCCCTACGATGACCCGCTTTTCAATTCAGTGAACACCTCAACTGTCCCTTCCAGTGCAACAATCTGACTCCTAACTCACGGTCCCCAGCAGGGCCGCAGCTGTGAACGTGGCGCTTCTGTTCCCACAATTCTGCCGTCACAGAACGCCTGCACGGTCTTAAAACACAGCGGCGCCTGTCCCAGCACCGAGAAGCCGTGGGGAAAACCAGCGACGGCCCTGCCTGGCTCCAGGGTCAGACCCCGCCGCCACCCTGGGCTCCTTCTGTGCAGCCCTCACTTTCCCTCAGCCTGGTGGCTGCAATTACAGTATCTCAAGGTTAGAGGGTCCCTGAGATGCCATTGAGTCCAACCCTTCTCCTCATATTGCAGACAAAAAAACTGCACCAGGAGGGACAGGTACTTTGCGTACAGCAAGAACTAAAAATAAACTATTTGTAAGATTGATGACTATCCATATGATTGTAAAATGAACAAATATTAAATTCCACGGGTTACAAAACTAGTCGGAGGCAGCTCTCTCCCGCCCTGCTCGGTTCACACTACAGCTGATGCTGTCGGTGGCTGTGGATTTGTGAAAGTGCCCAGCACGTGGCCAGGAAAAGGAAGGAGTTAAATAACTATTAGGACCCCTCCCCTCCCTTTCCTGGTCTGGGGGTTTCACCTGATTCTAGCCATTCCACATGGGGGCTCATCTTTTTAATCAGGTTGGTCCTCAGCCACCCCAGATGATCTGACTGGTCTACTGATGTTACTCCAGCCTCAATCCGTAAATTCTATGACCAGATTTCTCGCTTTGTAGTAATTGCAATCTCCAGACAGGAGAGAGAGAGAGTAGAAACCTTTCTGGTCATTTTAACTCATTTTACACTCTTGAAACTAGACAATTGGTAACCCGGGAACGTGACAGAACATGAGGGCCTCCGTGCAGGTCACACGCAGGAACACGTGAGCAGACAGGAAAGAGGCCCGTAGTCTAAAGACGGGAAATGCCTGCCCGGTTTTCAAGAACGCAGAAAAGCTGAATTCTAGAAACAAACTACCAAGAATGCCCAATTTTAAGCAAAATTCCAGTATAGAGTAATTTCTAAATGATTAATGAGGGAAAAAGAAATCACAGCTGGGGGTCAGCAGATGGTCACTGAGGACCAACCTCCTTCCTGTTGACAAGGTCATTGAGCTGACAGCCCAGGGGAAGGCATGGAGCTAATCATCTTTATTTTAGGAAGAAAACTGTCCACATCTTTCCCTAATTCTTTGTAAAACCAGGAGAAAAAGGAAGAGGAGGAGGGGGAGGGAGGAGGAGGAAGGGGAGGAAGGGGAGGAGGGATCTAGAGCTAGGCAGTGACAGGTGAAAACAAATACCCTCAGTGTGACAACAGAGGAGGCTGGTGTCACCTGGGAGGAGGTCTCCAAGCCACACTCCCCAGCCTAAATCCCCCAGGCACATGTAGGTTCATAAAGGAGCTGAGGGTCTGTGAGCCAGGTGCGGCATTTCTAAAGGCCTGATGGGCAGCGCACTCTACGCACTGACTACCGTCTACTGACTACTACTACGTCTACTACTACTGGCTGGCTACCGTCTCATCCCAGCGTGTGTCACGGAAGGGGTCTGGGGTCTGGTTCTGTCCAAGGTGTATGGGCTTGAGTAAGGTGTGAAATCTGTCTGGACACGTTTGTCTCCAGCAACAGGGAAATCTACATAATCTGAAAATCCCGCTGCCACAAAACACGGAGCGACCCTGTATAATAGATAATAAACATCCCGTTAAGTGCATAGCTGAGCTCGCAACCAGTAAGAGAAAGAGGCCCAAAATAAGGAAGCAGCTGAGAACTCAAACCGCTGCTCTTTGGGGACATTTGCCAAGCTCAGGAACAAAGACACTTGGTTTCCGCAGCCGTCCAGGAACTGGACACGATACCCTGGGCCCGCACAAGGCAGCCACTTGGAAAGGAGACTCCCTGGAAATGCGAGACCCTTGGAGGCCACACACTGTGTGGTAGGATGATGTTAAAAAAAAACCAAAATCAACAAAAAGAGATGACAAGAAAATCTGTGTCTCAACTCCTGGGCTCTAAGTGGGAAAAAGAGTCTCCCCTGAGAATCCATATCACGTACCCGCCCTCAACGGATTTGGGGTTTGAACTGAGACTATTTGGTGTGGAAAACCAAAGTCAAAAAATTAGCTAAGAGTGGCCTTGGGTTGACGGTTCACTAGGTGCTTGGCAAAAACAAATGCAGATTCTCTCTGGAGCAACGTGTCCTCAGCCCGAGGTGTCTAGGATTCCCGAGATAAAGCCCAGTCCGGTATCATAAGATGAACCTTTACTGAGGACTTAGGATGCGCCAGACACTGCAAAAATCTCTTTCCTGTGTTGTCCCGCTTACTCCTCGCCCACCCTTTTCATGGTACACATTCTTATTCTCCTTATTGCTGTGAATATCACTGATGTTCCCAGGTTAGGAACAGGAGAAAGCAAAGGCACAGAGAGAATAAGTGACTTGCTCAAGAACACACAGCAAATAAAGAGAGTTGAGTTTCAAACCCGGGAAGTCTGGTCTGCGGTCTGCTCTCTCCAGCACTGCGCTCTGCTGCGTCTCAACGCGACGCTGCTAAGGGGAATCCTCGTGAGCACAGCTCGCCAGGAATCAGCCCGCAGGGTTTCCAGATGATGGGATTATTGAGTAGAGGATACAAATAAGAGTTTTTAAAATGTTTAAAGACATTCCCCCAAAATGCAAACAAGACACAGACCAAAGAAAAAGATAAAGTGAATAAGAAAGGAAAACAAATAAAATTTTCAGAAATAAAAAATATAAGTTAGGCAAGATCGTACACACCTGTAGTCTCAGCTACTCGGGAGGCTGAGGTGGAGGGTTTGCTTGAGCCCAGGAGTTTGAGGCTGTGGTCTGCTATGACAGCACCGGTGAATAGCCACCACACTCCAGCCTGGGCAACCTAGCAAGACCCTCTCTCTAAAAAAGAAAACATGACTGAAAATAAAAACTCAAAGTAAAAGTTAAAGCACAAATTAGAAAGGTGTGAGAAAAAAAAGAATTAGTGAACCAAACTATATATGTGAAGAAACTGCCCAGAATGAGTGGCAGAGAGAGAAAAGATGGAAAAATATGAAAGATAAATTAAGAGGGACAAAGAATAGGCTAAAGACCGATATACATTTACCTGATAGGTTTTAGAAGGAAAAAATAGAGGAAATGAAGAGTGCAAGAATCCCTAGATTCAGGAACTCAGTCTAAAGCAAGATCTCATACCAAACACAGCACAGGGACACCGCACGGACAACAGACAAAGGGACAACAGAAAAGCAACAAGAAACCGCAGACCCCTTCGGAGCACTGGGTGCCAGGCAGATGGCGGCTTTGCCTGGGGTCTTGGAAACCAGAACACAAAGGGGTACTATTTGCAAAGGGCTAAGTCAAAATTATTGTCACAGTGGGACTGTATGTATATCAAGTGAAACTATCATTCAAGAAAATGGGAAAAATAAAGATACTTACAGACAAATAGAAACTAAATGAATTTGTCAAGAGATCTTCAATAAAGGAAATTCTAAAGGAATTACTTCAAAAAGAAAATGAACCAGAAGGAAGGCCTGAGGTGAGCGAAGAAAAGTAGTAAATATGTCAATAAAGCTTAAAAAGCTCTGACTTATAATTAATTATAATTAATTTGAGGATAATAAAACAAGGTGAAACTAATATATTGGGCAAAACAACCATGTAAAATTGGATAAGGTGATTATAGTAAAAGCAGTCTAAAATTTTTATATTTTGGACAAAATGGAGAGAAGGATAGAAAAATTGCAGAACTTCAGAAATTGAGTTAAGTACGTATGTTAGAATTTTAAGGAAAAGCACTAAATAATTAGGCAATTTTCAAAAAGCCAGGGAAGGAAAATACAGTTTATAACTTTCAAAATAAGAGAAAAAAGATGTGGACTTTCAAAAGGCAAGATAAACAAAGTACAAAATAAGATTGTTGAAAAAATTTAAGGTATCAATAATTATAATAAAGATAAATGAAATAAATTGCTCATTAAAAGACAGAAGTTACCTAACCTTTTTTTAGAACATCCTTATGCTGTTTACAAGAAACACAACTAAAACTAAGAATTCATATTTAAAATAAAGTGATGGAGAAGGTTATGGCAGGCAAATATTTACCAAAAGAAAATCAGTATAAATACCTTCATAGGAAAAAACCTGCGTGCTTTGTAAGACAGCAAACCCGGTACCTAGCGGTGAAGGGCACAGCCGCAAGGTGTGACAGCCTTGAACCTCACACGTCTAACAGCTCGGCCTCGAATTAAATGGAACGTGCCCTTTCAGGACCCTGTTTCCCATTCACAGAAGGAGAATTAGATGCTTAATAAACAGAGCTGAGAGCACCAAGCAAACGCTGAATGTGAACATGAGTCATGAAAATGGAAAGTCTCGCCAAGACTAGGTGGTCACTGTGAAGGGGAAAGACACCGCCGTGTGCTGGGGACAGGCTGGACGGGGCAGCCCTCCTGGAGGCCTTGAGGTCAAGGACCCTTTGAGAAGCTACTGAATCCTCAGGATCTTCTCCTGTCCCCAAACCGCACACCTGCAGGGAACATTGCTAATATATCAGGGGTTTCACAGACACCCTGAAGGACACCCCTAAGCTTTTCAGGATTTCTAAGGTCACTGATATAAAGAGTGAAGGCAAGACCTCCAGAAACCGTGTGGCGGGAGGGCTGTTGGCAGAGACTGGGGCTCGCCGCGGAGCAAGGCTGACTCGCTGGAGGGCTGAGGCACCCTGATGACGGGAGCGGCTGTCGTGAGTGAGGGGTTTGTTCTCAGGAGTTCCAGGGGTCGGAGTGGAGGCCACTGAGTGGAGCTCAGGGTGGTGGGTCTCTTCCTAAGAAAGACGCTTCCGAAGGGAGAGCACCTGGCGTGTCACAGGTGATCAAACGGTCCAGCAGAAGCCCGGGGGCGACGCTGCAGGGGGGGCCGCTGCCTCTGGAGCAACGCTGGGCCCCGGGGCCACGGTCGCCCTTCCCTCCTTAGAACGCAAGGACCCAACAGGGGAAGATAACGTGTGGGGACACTCTTTCCTTCTTCCTTCCGTCTGTCCATCCGTCCTTCCTTCCATGACTGTTTGCACAGTACCTGCTACAGGCCGGGCATCACTCCAGGTGGAGACGCGGCTACAGCGTTTTACCTCCAGTGCGGGAAATAGACAGTGAACAAAATAATTGAGAGCGAAAATGATGAGAAGAGAACAGTGGTGAGACAGAGGCTGCGAGAGCCGCACGGGGAGCTAGTCTGCACGGGAAGCCCCTGGAAAGGACGATTTCCATCTGAGACCCGAGTGACAAGCAAGAGCCCAGCGCAGGTCAGAGAGTTCCAGGGCACAACAAGCCCAAAGATGGAAGGTGGGACCCCCTGGCGGAGCTGGCGCACAGGTAAGGACAGGGGCAATCTCAAGGCCTTGCTAGCTGAGATCTGTGTAAGTGAGGAAGGGCAAATTGGCCCTGCGGCAGGCAGACTGAGACAAACACGGCTGCCAGCAGGACACAGATGAAGGCGACAGAACAGAGGGACAGGAAACCCAGGCAAGACCACACTGCAGCGGCAGGAATGGCCCGCACTCGCTCCTTAGAACCACCCGGCACAAGGCTACTTCCAAGCTGGCCCATGGTTCCCCAGCACGTGCTTTCTCCCCGGCTGTGGCAAGGCAAGTGGACCCAGCGCTGGGGACTGTGGGGATGTCCCTGTGGTTATTTTGCCTGGTGGGCTTCAGCGTCATAATAACATGAGCCACGGTTTTTCTTACTGGATGCCTCACAGTTTGCCAAGAACTTTGCACACAACTTAAGGCGTTTCGCTTTTGCCAGAACGCCATGGGGTGACTGTTGCTATCATTATATGTCATTATTATCCTTCTTGGGAGCAGGACTGGAGTTTAGAGAGGGGACACCACAAAGGAGTGAGACAGAGATTCAGATGAGGCCAGCCCCACGGAGGAGCCTGCGGTCTCCCCGCTGCTCCCTGCCCGCGCTTGCTCCCTTCACAGCCCTCTGCGAACGCTGCCCTGGGCAAGCAAAGCTGCTGTCGGGATGGCGAGCGCCAGGGGGTGGAGAGCCAGTCCTCACTGAGGTCTGACCCCCAAGTGCTCGCTCTCAATCACCGTAGTTTACCACCTTTCCACTTCCCTAGTCACTGAGCGAATTTCTGTCCTAATGCTAAATGCAGGCGGCATCCCATTCCGGCACGCTGGATCCCGGGAGGATTTGCAGGGCATGTAAATGCAAACACATTCTCATTCCCAGTAGGCACTAATCACTCTAACCAGGGCAGGGACTCAATTCAAACACACGATTAGAGCTAATAACACCGGAGCAAACATCTTCCTTCAATTGTGCAACTGCCACACTTTAAAGAGCACCCCCAGGCCAAGCCGAGCTTTCGGAGTCTCCCGGGGGCCCTTCCCAACATTCCTCACCGGTTTGTAGAACCAGCATGTCTTAGGAGGCGACAAGTGACCTTTGCAGTAATCAAAACAAGGCAAATATTGGCAAAATAATAAGCAGGAAATGGTGAAAGTTCCATCGGTAAACAAAACATTCTTCCACCCAGTTTGGCTTGCGGCCCCAAAGCTAACGCTCGCATCCCTCACTGTTTGCTTCAGACATTACTTCCTCCTCAAAATCGGTCAGATATTTCCCTTTAACAAAGCTTCGCTGCCTCCTTGTTTGGAAAAGAACAGAAGATTCCCCTTGGAAAGAGAGTAAACAGTGGAGGACAAACACGGGCCCGAGAAACATTTGACGTGAGATCGACTCCAAGCGGCACGGCTTTCCAGCCTCACGACCTCAGGAGGGTCACTTACACTCCCCGAGCCTCTGTTTCTTCAAACTGGGGCAAAATCCCATGCACTTGCCAGGGTTACGACAAGGACAAAACGAGAAATGGCACAGTGTCAACGTGCGGGTCCCTCATGCACCACGCGGGCTTCGAAGCCAGAGTCTGCTCTGCCCCGCGGCGCCGACCTCTGCCCTCCCAGGACCTCCGCCTCCCTGCGAACCAAGGAGGGGACGCCCTTGAGTTCTTGCCTCCTTCCCCAGCTCCCCGCCCTCGTCCACAGAGGTGACAACGTTCACCGTGGCCCAGGCATCTGCTCCTCACGCGTCAAGAAGCAGGGCTCTGGCCGTGCCTTGGAGCGCAGCCCGAGAGCTCCACGGGGGAGTCTGCCCTGGGTCCGAGTGTGAGCGCCCACTCCACTGTCTCCCCCTGAACCCCAGTTTCCTTATCTGCAAATAGAGAAACAGACCAATAGAACGGGGGAGGGGGGTGTTACCATAAGGAATTGGCTCACGCGGTTTCGCAGTCGGCATGCTGGGAGCCAAGCAGAGTCGCTGTTTAGCCTGAGTCCAAACGCAGGACCAGACCGATGTCCCAGCTCACGCAGGCAGGGGGAGTCCCTCGTACCCAGCCTTTGTGTTCTACTCAGGTCTTCAGTTGACTGGGCGAGGCCCCCAGGGAGGGCCAGCCACGTCACTCAGGCTACAGATTCAAATGTTCATCTCATCCAGAACCACCCTCAGACACACCCAGAATAATGCCTGACCAGATGTGCCATCTTGGCCCGGTCAAGCTGACAAACAAAATGAACCGTCACACCACTCAGCTGGTGGTTGTTAGGAGTCAATGAATACAGCATTCGAGTGGTTACCCAGATACAGTCCCTACCACCGTCATCATCATTGTAACAGCAGGACATGGGCCCATCGGATTCCTGATGTTGCTCAAACCACGATGTGGTGACAGCAATGGGCTGAAAGTGACTGTCTTCTCCGTGAGTTGCAAGAAAAACAAAGGGGTGAAGGGGGATGGCTCCCTCAGGAAGCCCTGCCCCACCCAGCCACACCCTCCGCCTGCCCAGGCCGGGGCAGAGGCATCCCAGAGCTGAGGTTTACTCTGCACACACACGTCCTGCCTCCACCTCTAGTCGGAATGGCTCCCAGCCAGTGCCCACGGCTCAAACTGTGCCCGCCACCACCCGACGCCATGGCCTTCCGCCCGTGCAAGCTCTTCCCAACTGTCCCAAAGGTGAGGCCTCCGCTCGCCAAAGGCACAGCAGGTGCCAGCCTCTGAGCTGAGCACATTGTCACCCCTGTTATTTCATTCATCCTCAGGCATCATGACAAATAAATTCTTTGAACAGAGTCTCTTGGGGAGGGAGCTATGGAAGAAAACCCCTGCTATGCCGCCCCGTGACAGGAAGCGAGAGCATGAGACAGGGACGCTGTCTCAGGAGAAAGGGACAGGCCCTAAATGTTGAGGGAGCGGGGGGGAAAGGACAGACCCCACAGCAAAGGGAGCCCGTGACCCAGGCCCATCCTCCCCCGTCCTGGACTTGGATTAATCACAGGAGGCAGGAGGAGGGGCGCAGGGGCTCAGGGATATGTTACCAGGGGCCTGGTCACCTGGGGAGGCAGACGCTAGAGGGACTTCGGAGCTGTGCCCAGGAATCTGCATTTGAACGCACTTCGACGTCAGGTCTGGGAACCACTGCTCCACCGCCCTCTCGGGAGGAGGAAGGACTCGGAATCACAGACCCTGGAGCTGGAGGACCTCAGAGGCCGTGCAGTCCCAGCTCGCTCTCAAGCAAGACGCATCTGCCGCACCGGTTTCTGCGCAGCCCCTTCTGTGACAACGATGCCGCTGCCTCCCTGAAGCACATCGGGAACAGCTGCACTTCATGGCAGCAGACAGACTCACTCTTGGGCTTTGCCATTCTTTAAAGACTATGAGCCTTAAAAGAAATCATGGCAGAGCTGGCCAGAGGCCGCCTTTGGCAGCAGCCTCTCTGTGACCTTTCCTGTTGCCATGGAGAGTTTTCCCAGGACCTTTGAGTCAGAGCCCTGAGTTCAAATGCCACCTCTGCTGTGTGACCTCGGCAGGTCACTCACCCTTTCTGAGCCTCCCTTTTCCTACCTGTGTAATGGAAATATTACCTTCCTCAAGGGCTGACATGAGGCTGAAATGGCTTAACAAATGAGGTGCCCACCACAGTCCTAGATACTTGTAAGTCCCCCCAAATGTCCCTTCCTGTCCCCTTTCACCGAGTCTCCTCCTCTTCCCCATTTCAGGGGCCCATAGCCCTCCACACCACCTCAGTTGCTCTTAGGGGACCAGCTGCTGTTGGTCATTTTTACCGCGTGTACTCCTGCGTGTCCCCCTCCCAGCCGCGCTGAGTGTGAACAGCCTCCACGTGGATGCGCTGCCCTGCGACGTCTGCAGAGGCTCTGGCCCCACCTTCTCATCCTGTCCTCTCCCCGCAGCGGGGCAGGGCAGGGTGATGACGTCCATTCTCTAAGGGAGGAGGATGGGAAGTGGCTTGCCCAAGGTCACACAGGGGCCAGGGGTGCAGGAGCAGGAGGCCTGCCCTGTTCAAATCCCACTCTCCGTACCTGGCCAGGTGACTGCCGCCACCCCCCTCCACCTCCCCACCATGGGGCTGCCCTCCCTCGGCTAAGTAACCCCAGCTGCTCCTTAGGGGCGGCCTTTGGCCTTGGTGGTTGGGGCATCATCTCTGACAGGTGAGACACCCTCAGCCCCTGGCTGCCCCCACCCGCCCTCCCAGGCCCTCAAGGTGTACAGAGCTATGAGTAAGGGTGCCAATGCGACCAAATCTGTCAGGGGCACCTGCACCACCAAACGCTGCCAACCGTCCCAGCCAAGGCGTGTCTCCCTCCCCAAAGCCCCTGAGCGCCTGCTCTCCCGCCTCTTCCCGCCACACCCTGCGCTCCAGCCACGGGATGCCAAGTCCAAATCCACCCCCGCCCCGCCCCAGGCTCCACGCCTTTGCCCGTGCTGTTCCTGGGACGCTGTCACCTCCTCCGCTCCCCACCCCTGACCCAGCCACCTGCAAACCCCTGCAAGTTCCAGCTCAAGCGCTTCTTTCGCTGGGAAGCTTCCCCCAAGAAGACACGGGCAGAAAAGCTACAGGCAACCCACCTGTCACAGTGAGCCTTTGTCCCTGTGGGGGAGTGAAGACGCCTGGTCACTGAGCCCCTGGGGTCCTGCCCGGTCGCGCTGTCACTTTCGGCACTCGTATCTGAGGACGGGGATACGCACCTGGTGACTTCGTGTCTGTTTAACTTCGTGCTCGGCACTGTGCTTGCGTGATCAACTCATCTAATCCACCAGCCTGGAGCGTGGTGCTCCCACTGTCCCGGGGCGTAGGAGCGGCATCCGTAAGGCTGCCACCGCAAAGGCACGTTCAGGTCGGAATGGGGGAAAGGGTCTTTTAGGAAAAAGAAATGGGGGCAGACCAGGAAGGGCAGCCGCACACCTGAATCTCAGAGCCAGACGGAGCCAGCTGCCACGTCTGTCCACCTGATGACCTCCTGACCCCTGTCTCTGCTGACTGGAAACACCTGCCAGTCAGTCACCTTTGTGATCATCCTCATTCTGCCCCCTACAGCCTCACCTGAGGGCCCGGCCAAGGCCAGGGGTGGCTTCTGCTCAGCAGGAGGGGCCAGTGCCAAAGGGGGCTCTGGACTGAGTGGCCGGAGGGTCTGGGGCCAGGAAGGGCTCCCTGTTGGGAACAGACAGTTACAGCCACACAGCCAGGGCCTCCTTAGAAACCGAACCAGAGGAAGGCGGGGCTGACCTGGGGCAGGTGTGAATACCAGAACCACCCCCTCCACCCTGCCCCCCACCACCTGACACCCCATGCTGGCAGCCGGAGGCTGATACTGAGGGCTGCCCCCCAACTCCTGGAGAGCCATGTGGGCTGGGGCCCAGAGGGAGGCAGTACAGATGTCAGAGACCACCAGGGAGACCGCAGCCAGTCGGGAGCTCGAGTCACTGGAGTGGCGGGCGGGCTGCTTAGCTGTGAGCTCGGCGGAGCCCGGCCCTGACCAGCGCAGGATGGGGCTCTGGGGCATCAACCCACACGGGTCAGCGGGGTGTGGGTAAGTCCTGAGGCTCAGAGGGGGCTTAGAAGGCCAAAGGCAAGGTGGCTGGATACATTATTATAGTATGTTATGTCCCTTGACTTGGTGGCAAAAGTGCACAGCCTGGTAATTGGAAATCCCTTGGGCCACCTGAAACCACAGAGTTTGAGCCAGAAAGGATCTTGACACCACACATTTCAGGGGACCGCAGCCTGGAATAACTGGCTCAGCTGCGGAATACGGGTCTTCGGCCCCCAAGACTGCCCCGTACCTGCACAGCAGCCCCTCCCCCTGGCGGTGCCTGCGCCCTTCCTGTCACCGATGTTTACAATACCACTGTTCACTAAGGGCTCTGCGTTGAGTACCTGTTTCCCCAGCCTCAAGACTGGGTTCCTGCAGGGGCACCTTCTCTGCACATTGCACTCACTTCCTGGTTTTGACCAGAAATGGCCACAGAGCCTCAAACCTTAGGGACCCGGCGTCTTTCATCGTCGTGGGATGGACCCAAAGGTGATGGAGGATGCGCAGCGACAGGCTGCCCCCTGCTGCCTCTCAGGTGTGTTGCATGCACCGCCAACTTGGCCACGCTACCCAGAGCTGCTCTGATCTTCAGAAATACTATCCTCGACAAATGCTTTCTCCAAAAATGCATTCAGCTGCCCATCAGTGGGAAGGTGTAGAATAAAGAAAATAAAGACCATGCCCCAGAATATTTTTTTCAATGCTTAAAATTTCCCCAACTCCCAGGAATCTAGAGTCTTTGGAACAGAAACCATGGAGTTTATATTTTTGATAGCCGAAGTTAAACTGTTTATGTGGGATGCTTTTCCTCTGTAAATAATAAAAGAAGACTGGCAACTGTAGTCAGAGGAGACCCTGGTCCGGCGGCACATTTCTTGCCGTGGTCGTCCTGAGCCCCCAGCTTCTTCCCCCGAATCCACACACGATCAGTTCCACCCCGCAAAGCTGTCACGATGCTTCAATGGGAAATGCGAGTGAGAGCACTTTTAAACCTTAAACACTATACAACTGCTATTTTTAATGTAATTATCTATCAGGGAATTTTTAAATCATCTCCCAGAGGCACGATTGGATTGAAAATGTGGAGCATCTAATTGCTGAAAATTATCAAGGAAGCACCTAGGAAAAAAAACAGTGGTCAAGTGCTCGTCAGCCGAGCGCCAGCTCTGCAGCTCGCACAAAGCGCGGGTTTCAGGCGTCAGCTGAGCGCGTTCATTGCCAGGCCCTTCGCTCATGGCTTGTGCCCTTGGACACATCACGCAACCTGTCAAGGCCTTTGTTTTCTCCTCCATAAAATGGAGCTGATTCAGTTCCCCAGAAGAGGTGAGGACTGAAGGTAACGTACATAAAGTGCCTGGCACGCAGTGGGGGCTGAATACAAGATGGTTTTATCCATAATGTATCCCAGAAGAAGTTTGCATCCACATAATCTGTTATGGATTCAATTGAGTTCCCCCAAACGTACGTTGAGGTCCTAATCCCCAGTATCTCAGAATGCAACCCTATTTGGAAAGCGCCATTGCATGTGAGATTAGTTGAGACGAAGTCACACTGGAGCAGAGCGGGCCTAGTCCAATATGGATGTGTCCTCACACAGAGGGGAAATTCGGACAGACACACGTGTAGAAAGACACCGTGTGAATTTGGACGATTGGAGTGATACTGCTACGCACCAAGGAATACCAAAGATTGCCCGGAAACCAGCAGAAGCCGGAGGAGGCCTGGAGCAGATTCTCTCTCGCAGCTTCAGAAGGAACAAACCCCACCAGCACCGTGATCTTGGACTTCTGACCTCCAGAACTGTGAAATGATAAATTCCTATTGTCTAGCTACCCAGGTTTTGGTGTTTTGTTATGGAAGCCCCAGGGAACTAAACATAATCCAAGAGAGATTTTAACAACTTAACTATGTCTACTATTGAATAATTTTTACTGAGGGGCCTAGACTAGAACACACTTCTCTGGACTCCCGATACAGTGCTCTCTCCACTACCCCCGAAGACCATTTGTTAGAAGTTAATATGATTTTCTTAAAGGAGTTCAGTTTTAACTCACAAAGAGATTTTTAAAAAGACAGAAATCAGGAAAGCTGGATGATAAAAATGAACAAAATTAAAACTTCATAAAAAATTTTTAACCTGAATAAACTTTTATATTAAAAAGGAAAACCATTTATGTGCAGAGTATACTTTTAAATTATTGAATAATTTATGCTATTGTACAGTATTCAAATACCATGAAAATATAAAGCAGAAAGTGATAAATCCCATAATTCTTCCTAAAGACATCCCCTAGACACAGGTGCACTTGTCCATTCGGGGTTTTCCCAAATTCAGCACAAGTGCATAATAACAAAATCAGAATCGTACTACATATACTGCTTTATAACTTGTTTTGCTGTTGTTTTATCATTTGTTTTGCTTCACATTATATAGATGACATCTTTACAAGTGATAGTGTGACCAGCCTTGCAAAATGACCATCTCCCTAAGTTATTTTTTGTTCTCTCCCCACTAGCTCAGACTTTCAGAGCAGTCAAGCCTAATGAGCAGAACGCTAATCTTGCTTAACCAACTTCGCCACAGGACTTCGTGATATCTCTCCAACCATCACCAACAGCTGACTCTTGAATGATACCACCCCCAGACCCCGTGACTTCAAACTCCACCTGCTCTGCATTCCACAGCCCACTATAAAAGCCGAGTAGCACCCAACCTCCAGCTGATGTCAATCATCAGTTGCAATAAAACATTTTCTTCCGGGGCAATATTTATTGTCTCAGTAACTGGCTTTCTGTGCAGCACGTAACCAGATCTAGGCTGTGCTCCTGTGGGGTTCGGTGACAATCGGTGTTGTAAGGGCACCGCAAGTAATTCAACCCATCTCCTATTGATGACTGTTTAGGTTTCTTTTCTTTCTTTTTTTTTTTTTTTAGTAATAACACTGCAGAAAATATCCTCAAATAACTTTGCACCTTGGTATGAGCTTTTTTGCAGAATAAATGCCTAAAAATGGCAAAGCTAATATCATATGTGTGTAGTGGTTTTAAAGCACATCTACAAATTATTTGACACTTCTCCCATCCAAGGCGGATTTTCGTTCTCCACCTGAATACGGAGCAGTGCTGGTGCCTGTCTCTAATAAACAGAATGTAGTGGAAACGGCACAGGGTGGCTTCTGTGGTTAGGTTAGAAAAGGTGATGCAGCTTCAGCCTGGCTCCCTCTTTGTCAGATACTCATTCTCAAAACCCAGCCACCATTTAGGGGAAGCCCGAGCCACTTGGAGAAGCCCCAGCTGGCCAGCAGGCACAGCAAAGGTCACAGCTGATGGCAGAACTTTCACCCTGTGAGTGAAGGGCTTTCAGCTGGCCCCAGCCCCATCTCATCATTTTATACTGAAATAATTTGCCTTCAAAAGAAAATGAAAGAAATACATGTCATAGCAATGCTATCCTTAGCAAGGCCTGCTTGCAAAGTTGGCCCTTGGCTGGTGTCTGGGAACTTGCATTTGGGGAGAATTCCAACCATTCTCTGATAAGGATGGCTCACTGTGCCTAAACTGTTTGTGCAAACACTACAATTTATGCTGAACACCTGTTTTCCTTCTGAGAGTCTAGAATCTCGGTAGGCACTAGGCAGAGGCTGCCTATGTGACCGGCTCCCAATAAAAACCCTGGCTGCTGAGTCTCCAGTGAGCAACCTTGGTAGACGACGTTCATACATGTTGTCCCAACACGCTGTGGGGGAATTAGGTGCATCCTGTGTCACTCCCCTGGGAGAGGACTCTTGACAGCTCACACCTGGTTTCCTCTGGACTTTACCCCAGTGTCTCTTCCCTTTGGTTTTGCTGTTTCCTTTTGCCGTAATAAATCACAGCCTTGAGTATCGCTGTATGTGGAGTCCTGCCGGTCCTCCCAGCCCATCATCTATCCTGGGGTGGTCTCAGGGACACCGACACACCACGCAGCTCCATTGCGGCAAGTCTGCAGCGAAGCTGACACACTCACGTGCTGCTGGCACTTCGTACGTGGGCTCTCGGCAACTCTGCTCTATACATCAAAAGTCGTTCAAATGTCCACTTCCTGTGACTCTGTAGTCCCGTTCTGGGACTGTGTCCTGTCACAGCTATTCAACAGAAGGAAAGAGAGACACAGATATTCATCACGGCTAATGATAACCTGAAAATAAAATAAGATAAATACCCAAGAATAGGAAAAATGGTTAATTATGGTACATCAACTCTAACAAACTGATTAAAATGAGACGTATGAAGATTATAAAGAGAAACATGAGAAGATGTTTCTGATATGTTTTAAAAAAATTTAAGGCCGGGCGCGGTAGCTCAAGCCTATAATCATAGCACTCTGGGAGGCTGAAGCGGGGGGATTGTTTGAGCTCAGGAGTTCAAGACCAGCCTGAGCAAGAGTGAGACCCTGTCTCTACTAAAAATAGAAAGAAATTAATCGGACAACTAAAAATATATAGAAAAAATTAGCCGGGCATGGTGGC
>CAUYSK010082617.1:0-19195 GCA_963575035.1 Avahi laniger
AATATATATAGAAAAAAAATTAGCCGGGCATGGTGGCTCATGCTTGTAGTCCCAGCTACTTGGGAGGCTGAGACAGTAGGATTGCTGGAGCCCAGGAGTTTGAGGTTGCTGTGAGCTAGGCTGATGCCACGGCACTCACCCCAGGCAAGTGTGTGATAATCTGTCTTAAAAAAAAAAAAAAAAAAAAAAAAAATCTTAGGTGTAAATCAATGCATATAGTCGGTTAGAATTTGTATTTTATAAAAAGAAATACCTATATGTTTGTGTCTGCAGCAACTATCCCAGGAGGATTTACAAGACTGGAGACAGGAGCTATGTTGGGGTGGGGTACCAGATAGCTCAGAACACAGATTCACTGAAACTTCTTTTGTACCTTTTGAATTTTTCAGTATGATGATGTTACCTATGTTAAATCTAATGTTGAATTTTAAAAATATAATTATTATCCTCAGAGGCATAGAGAAGATAATTGCATCCTTGATTGAAAAAAATTAGATAAATATAACAATTTTTTTTTCTGAAAAAGAGGATACACGAAACCTTTCAGAAAGTAGAACAAAAAGACACATAATAATAATAATTAAAAAAAAAGACAGAGGCCAAGGCAGGAGAATCTCTTGAGGTCAAGAGTTCAAGACTAGCCTCAGCAAGAACAAGACCCCATCTCTACTAAAAATAGAAAGAAATTAGCTGGACTACTAAAAATAGAAAAACTTAGTGGGGCAACAGAGTAAGACTGTCTCAAAAAAAAAAAAAAAGACAAACAAGTTGGGAGGTGGTCAAGGTAACTTCAGCTTTATGTTTAAATGTTTTACTTTGAGATGGAGTCTTGCTGTATTACACAGGCTGGTCTCAAATTCCTGGGCTCAAGCAATCCTTCTGCCTCAGCCTCCTGAGTAGCTGGTATTATAGGTGCTTGCCATTGTGCCCAGCAATGTTCAATGTTTTAATATTTATTAGGAGAATGTAGTCACATTTGTGTGATTAAAAAACAAATTGATGGCTGGGCTTGGTGGCTCATGCCTGTAATCTTAGCTCTCTGGGAGGCCGGGGCCGGCGGATTGTTTGAGCTCAGGAGTTCGAGACCAGCCTGAGCAAGAGCGAGACCTCCGTCTCTACTAAAATTAGAAAGAAATTAATTGGACAACTAAAAATATATATAGAAAAAATTATCCGGGCATGGTGGTGCATGCCTGTAGTCCCAGCTCCTTGGGAGGCTGAGGCAGAAGGATTGCTTGAGCCCAGGAGTTTGAGGTTGCTGTGAGCTAGCATGACACCACGGCACTCTGTCTCAAAAAAAAAAAAAACAAAAAAAACAAATTGACGTACTTGGCGATCCATGTAAAGTGTCTGGCACAAAGTAGGTCCTTGGAGTTTCCCTTCCCTCCAGGAGCCCAGAGCTTGACACATAGCCCTGGCAGCCTTCCTTCCAGACTGGAGAACTCACCAGAGGTCACAGGCTTTGAGCAGCTAATTGCAATGGTGGGGGACTAGCCTCCCAGCCCCCATTGCAGGCACAGTTTGTCAGTTCCTAATTAGAAGACCTTTTCTTGACAAGCTGTGTTGAGGGACACACAAGGTCCCTGAAATTAATTACTAGTTCAGTCAGGTTTGACTCATGTGGATGGAACAAGTTCATGAGTCAGCGTGGGAATGACCCAGCCCCATTCCACCCCAACTCTGAAACCAGTAATTGTTTGAAGAGGAAAAAGCAATAGAAGAAAGCCTTTATTAAAGTGTGTCTCAGTTGTCTACAACAGAATCACCTTGGGCCACTCCCCCATCTTTCTAATTAGCCTCGAGAGTGGGCCAATCCCACAGCAGGTAAGTGGAGAAACCAGATCTCAGTTATTTCAAATACATTATTTTTCTATAGTTCAACTTACCTGTATTTTGAGTCTTCATTCTACCTGCTTGTAGAAAACTCTTACTAATTTCCAGGTGAACCCAGTCATCCCACCCCACTCCTTCTGCCTCCACCATCGATCTAAATTTGGGGAGTTTCTTAGCACTAGATGGTGTGGGGAGGGGCTGCTTGGTGGGGGCCCTCTCTCTGAGATGACTGCTCCTGGGCCTCCTACCTACATGGGTCATGTGTGCCCTCATTTCTATTCTGCTGCTGCTGCCCAGGGATCCAATAGTAACAGCAATGTGCCAGCTTTCCAAGCCACACCCCAGGGCCTCAGCTCCCCAAATTTGTCTAGGACTCTATCCCTTCCACATCACCCCTAAACCAGTGGCTAGCATCTTGTCTCGTCCTGCACTAGGTTCCCCCCAGCTAGTAGGGGGGCCGAGGGGGGGCGGCGGGCAGGCTCTGCCTGTCTGTGCCTACCTCCTTCCAATCCTCCCTGTCTTAATACCCAGACACTAAGGCTTTTGAACTTAAAAGCCTGGAATTTGGCATCTTTGTTCTCTCACTAGAAAGTAGAATGGTCTCAGGACCAAAAAGCAAGAGCCAGCACCCCACAGCGTGATCTGAGACCCCCGTGGAAGCTGCTCTTTTCTTCCATATCACATAGGCTGAGCCCCCCCCAGACGTTGTGTGCCAGTGCACAAGGACCAGGGATTTGGCTGCTCCTTGGAGGGGGAGGGAGCCAAGAGTATCTTATCTTAGATAGGGCCGAGTCCTCACACCCAGCACACACACTCCCTGTTCACTCACCTCCCCCAGACAGCTGGGAAATGACACCTCTGGTGACAGAGCCATCCCTGGGCTTCTGCTGGGAGGGGGTGGGGCACTGCAATGGAGGAGGATCTCACACCCACAGGCCCTGAGAAGCCTGGGAGGGGGAGGGAAGATGCTGGCTCCTGTTTGTCTCAGAGATCAAGGCCACCAGCCTTCCTCCCCCGCTTCTGGGGATGTAGTCAGCACCCCCACCCCAGGCAAATAGGCCTCCCCTAAAATGCCTCCTTCACCCTTGAGGTTTGCTTTGACCCTCCCCACCAGGTAGCTCGCCTGGTTGTCTTCTCTGACAAATCGGGTGGCAGTGTGTACAGCTGCTGGGGCTGTTTAGAGAACCTAAATGGAGACTAGTCAGGAATGGACCAGGCTGAGGATAATCTGCTACAACGTTATCCAGATCAAGCCATTTAACAAATACATATTTAGTGCCTGCATATGTAATGTATTTCGGGTCCAGAGAGAGGAGGGGAACTGTCCAAAGTCACATCTGTGAGCCTAATCCGCAGGTAAAGTAGCACCACATAACCTGAGCCATCCTTGCCTACTGTCCTCTTCCCCTCTAAATAGAAAAAGAAAAAAATACCTGTCTTTTTGGCCTGCGCCTGGACCAAAGACTACCCTGTCCTATGGCCAGGGTAGCTGACCCAAGTCTGGAGCAAAGCTAGGTTTTGGCCAGCCGGCAGCCACCAAGTGAAGCGGCCTCACGGGGCAGCCTCATGCCTTCCGCCCTGGGGTCCTTAGTTCGCCCGACCTCAACCTGGCCTGCTCCAGCTTTGCCTGCCAAGTACCCCCGGTCTGAACTTCAGTTGGGAAGAGGAGCAGCTTTCACACCTTGAAGCCCCTCCTGGGACTTGGTTAAGGGGGAAGAGGCTGCCTCATCTCCTTTTCTTCATACCCTCCTACTCAGCGGCCAGGGAGGGGCCCCAGACCTTTGAGAATTCCACTTGCAGGGTGATTGATGGGGTGGGACCAACTCCCACCGCTCCACTCTGTCCCAGCAGCAGGGTCTGAGCTATCTGCATAGCCCCCGGTACCTGCACTGGCCCCTTCTGGTTTCCCACCCCCTGTCCATTCTCAGTGCTGAAGGCGGGTCACCAGGTTTTGGGACCTGGGCGCAGGGCCAGACCTTGGGCTGTGCAGGGTGCGGATGGGTTTATCGGGTTCAGGATGTGGTCTGTGGATGAGGTGTGGGGCCTGGCTGCGGTGTGCTAGAAGGGGGAGGTGGCAGAGGGTTTGGGGGCGCTGGGAAGGGCTGTGGTCAGATAGGGCAGGGTGGCGATGGGCTGGGGAAGCCGCAGCAGTCAGCCTTGGGGTCGCCAAGTGCCGTGGGAGGTGTCGGGACACCGCTGCGAGAAGCCAGCGGCCCCGCCCGCTACGACCCCCGCTCGGCGCGCCCCGCCCCCGCGGCCGCGCTGCCGACGAGTCGCCTTCCGCGCCCCGCCCCCGCCCGCAGTGCCCGGATGCGGGTGACGTGCGGCCGCCATCTTCCCGTCCCGGGCAGCCAGCACCAGTCGGAGCCAGCGCTAGTCGCCGCCGCTACCGCCGCCATCACTGCTGCTGCCAAGTCCTCCGCCCGCTGCCCCCGCCATGTGAGTCGGCCGATTGCTGCCCGCACGCGCTTCCCCATGCCGGCCGCCGCCCTTGGGAACCGGCCGCGAAATGTGCCCGGGGTTCCGCCCGCAACCCCTGCGTCTCCCGAGCCCCGGGGCCAGGCTAGCGCCCATGACTGCGCGCAGGCGGCCGAGTAGCCCTGCGTCCCGGGCTGGCCGGCGCGGGCGATGGCCGCGGGAGGGAGAGGATCCTGTGTCTGCCCGCCCCGCCCCTGTCACCGCAGCCTCCTATCATTTCTGGTCGACCCCGGATCGCGTCTGTTTGGTCACCCTCATTTGACAGGCGGGGAAACTGAGTCCCGGATGGGGGAGGGGGCCTCGCTCAAGGTCACGCAGCTCATCGACTGCGGGGCCGAACAGAGACCAGGGCTTTCATCGGTGGCCTTCCTCCCGAAAAGGAGGACTGGAGGGACGATGGATGGACAGGTGGATGGGCGGAGCCCTGGCTGCAGGGCCAGAGGCTCCAGGTCCTGGGTCTTAATCTGTCCCTGCTCCTCAGGTCTGCTACCGCTGCCACCGCCCCGCCTGCCGCCCCGGCTGGGGAGGGTGGCCCCCCTGCGCCCCCTCCAAACCTCACCAGTAACAGGAGACTGCAGCAGACTCAGGCTCAGGTGGATGAGGTGAGTGTGGGGGGGAGTCAAAGGCAGTGGGAAGGACCCTGGGGGTTGGCAAACAGGTTTGAGGGCCCATCTTGGGTCGGGGGTGATGACAGTTCACGTTTGTGGGTTTTGGGACAAAGACATACCATGCCCCATCCCTTTCTCCCTCTCAGAATGCACTTGGAAGGGCACTGGGGTGTTAATCAGCCTTGCTAGCCTGGCGTATGCCAGCCCAGCAGGTGTGCTCTGGTGATGGACAGACTGCCTGAGACTCCATAGATAGGGGGTGTTGCTATGACATCTGAGATGTCTGGCTATCAGCATGCTGCTGATGTGTGCTTCTTGCATGTCCCCAGGTGTGTTGGGCATGTTCTGTGTGTGTCCTTGGCATGTTAGCCTGGCAGCATCGGGGTGCATGTTCCATGTGTGGCACAATGGGCACATGTTCGAGGAGTGCCCTCATTGGGGCCAGCCTTGGCACACCCCCTGCCTCGTGGGCCCCTCCCCCAGGTGGTGGACATTATGAGGGTGAACGTGGACAAGGTCCTGGAGCGAGACCAGAAGCTGTCAGAGCTGGACGACCGTGCAGATGCACTCCAGGCAGGGGCCTCCCAGTTTGAAACAAGTGCAGCCAAGCTCAAGCGCAAATACTGGTGGAAAAACCTCAAGGTAAGGGTGATGGCAGGTGGGAAGACAAGAGGACAGCTGGGTGAATGGGGGTATCATGGTTTGTCTCACTGACCCTCCCCTCTCACCCCCAGATGATGATCATCTTGGGAGTGATTTGCGCCATCATCCTCATCATCATCATCGGTGAGTGGGGCAGCAGAGGGCCCATTCTCTGGAGAGGTTTCCCCTGTGGTTCTGGGTATTGAAGGTCATTAACCTAGTTTTTACTCTTCAGCAAAAAGCACATATAGCTGCTAATGGCAATTCTAATTCATGTAGAGCCAAAAACCTTGGCTGTAGATGATGATGTTTAGCCTGCAGTTTGCCTTGTTCTGGGCAATTTCTGTTAAGATTTTGGAAACAGGAAAGCTGATATATCCACTGAGGAGCCTTTGGGCCTAAGAGCCCAGTCTAGGAACCCTGGAATTAGGGAGTGGGAGAAAGGCCCAGGGGCTCAGGACATGACCAGGAAGAAGCCAAGCACCCCACTGAGATCTTGTGGTCTCAGAGGCCCAGAGGATTAGGGTCTGTAGCGCCAAGGCCATACCATAGAGTTAAAGGGACCTCGGAACCCACCTGTCCAGCTCCCTTGCTTTACAGATGGAGAGAACTGAGGCCAAAAGAGGGGAAGGGACATCAGCCAGCTGGGGAGTGGGGAGGAATGGAGGAGGTCCAGGCCTGACACAACTGCTTTCTTTCTCTTTCTCTTTCTCTCTCCCCAATCCCTATTCCTGGTCCTCTTTCCCTCTCTCCACAGTTTACTTCAGCACTTAAATCCCTGAGGAGTCTGCCCTGCCTAGAGAAGGGCCTCTCCCCCAACCCCCAGCCGTTCCTCCACCTCTCAGCCATATCTTTCAGCCCCCCTCCCCTGGATCCGTACGTGTGTGTCCGTGTGTGTGCCCCCCTGTAAATAGCCAGCTGTTATTTATACATATATAATATTATATATATTTGGTCTGTTTGTAGTTTTATTACTAGAAGATTTTTCCGGTTGTCCTTAACACCCCTTCCTGAGGTTCCCATCACTTCTTTTCTCTTTCCCACCTTCCCTTTCCCTCTTTTCCAGACTAATCCCAAATCCCTTCATTTGCATCTACTATGCAATAGTCCCACTCCTCTCCTTCTTCTTGCCTTGGATTTAGCTGATTCTTCCTCCCACCCTGACCTTCCTGTCACCCTCATGCACACCCCCCCCAAAAAAAACAAAAAGCACCTGTCCAGGGCTCCCTAGGTGCATCTTATTTGCATCCATTGGGAGGCTCTAAAACTGGCCCCACTTGGTCCTAAGAATCCCAAAGTTCTTCTGGGAGCTTCCAGCATGTTAGTTAGCATATCATTTGCGTACTGACATCCCTTTTGGTTTCCTTCTTTTTGTTCATCACTCTTCTCTCAACCTGTGTTTCTTTTTTACTAAGGAATTAGTCTCCATTGGTCCTTGTATCACACTTTCATTTGCACGATATTACTTGCAGGGGGTGGGGAGTCTGGGCTTTTTGGGGAACCAGGCTGTTCTGGCCCCCAGAATTGCCCCTCCTAGCCCATCTAGTCCAGTTTGCCTCCCCTGCCCCCATTTTCCAAACCTCTTGTACTCTTCTCTCCCCCCCCCAGCTGGTGTGTAAGTGTCTTGGAGTTCAGTGTGTTATGATGGACCAATAATTCTGCCACTTGGGGTCTCTCCCCACATTCCTGCTCCCCAGTTTTCATGTGGGGCACTCAGCTGACATTCCCATGGAGTCTCCCTCCCTCCCTTCTGCCCGATCCACCACCTCTTCCCACCAGTAGAGTTGGAGGTTGGCCACAATCCGATCTCTTTTGGGAGGGGTGGCTACCAGTGTGTGGGGGCTCATCACTGCCTTGGGGAGGAGTGGGGCAGGGCAGAGAATCCCTCAATTCCTGCCTGAAATCTCTGGTCTCACCCTTACTGGGGTTGTACTGAAAACCCTCCTCCCCAATTTGGGGAGTGTTGCCCCCATCACTGCCCAGCTCCTCTGACTGCCCCCCTGGATTTAAGGTGGGGGTACTAGTCACTGCCAATGTGTGTATGGGACTTGCTGAAAAATGGGGATCCTCGCCCTGTCCAGGGCCGTGGAGCCCAGAGAGATCTGTCCTCTCATTGGGGGAAGTGCTATAGGAAGGGTCTAATGTCTTTTTAAATGGCACAAATTTTCAGGGTCTGAGGGTGCAGTCCCTTCACCTGCCACTGGAGGGGGCCCCCAAACTCTTCCCCCCCTACACTCTAGGTTTTCTGTGCGGAGGGGGAGCAGGGATAGCTAAGCTGTGGTGTGAAAGGGTAGGAGAGATGCTGGGGGTTGGGGGTGCTGTGTTCTAGATCCCCCATATTATCCCAGTGTCCCCTGCCCCCCTCTTTCCCCACCCCATACCCCCAATTCTGTGGCGCATCCAGATTGTGAAAATGTACAATAAATGTGTAATGAGTAAATGTGAATGTGCAATGGTGTCTGTTTTAAGATTTTTTGTTAACCAGTGGGAAGAGTATTGGATCTGCAGTTATAACAGTAAGGTTGAGAAAATATTTGGGAAGGGACTGGGCTTTGCAAGAGGCCCTGACCTTGGGCCGTGCAAAGTGTGATTTCCAAAGTGGCCACCGGGGGCACCAGGAGTTGGTAATAGGAAGTGACATGACCAGCCTTTAAGCTTGTCTCTAATCCTGAGGAACACTGCGGTCTGGGGTTCCCAGCTTCCCTTCCATTCCCTTGCCTGGGCATGCTCCTGTTGTTGGACTCCTTTCTACCCCTCGATGTAACTCCTGAGATGCTCAGCAGTCACTCCCATGGCCATTCACTTCTAGGCCTGAAATAGCCACTTTGTGAATCATCTCTTCCCCTTTGTTCCTAGCATAGTGCCAAAGTCCCGAAGGGGTTAATAAATACTTATTGAAACAATTGGCTGAGGGAGACCCAGCTGAGTATGGCATGGAGCTGGCTGTAGATGGCCTACTAACCCTGCACTGTGTTGTATGACTTGTGACTTTAGACCCCACACTGAAGTCTCTCAGCGTCCAGGTCCGGGATGGCCCTGCCGTGGTGCCCTAGCATCCCTGTCCCCAGGAGCGTCAGTAATGAGTGGAGGGTCCTAGGTGAGCTCTGGAGAGCCAGCTTCTCTGGGCTGCAGCAAGAAGATCCAACAGTATAGAAAACCTACATAGTATTTCCCAAACCTGTTGGCTCCTGAGAACTACCAGGGGTAGTTTGAAAAATAGATTTTCAGGCCCCTTCTCTGGAGATTGTGATTCAGCAGTTCCTAGGGGCCCATATAATTAGGTATACAGTCATTACTATAACATCCAACTTTATCGAGGGCTTACTGTATGCCAGGCGGTGCTCAGGGTTTTGCACTTCGTCTCCTGAATCCCTTCCAGGTTTAGGGTTCCCATAAGCCCTAGGACCCGCCTTATGTATGGTGTCAGGGATCTGGGTTCAAATTTTAGCCCCATTACTAACTAGTGTGTTAATTCGGACATATTATGTAACCTCTCTGGGTCTCAGTCTCATTCGTAAGGCGTTGGGTAGTAAGTGAGCCAGGCTCCTCAGTTTGTGAGAAGCGCCTGGCCTGGGCCACAGAAAATCAGGAAGGGGCTGTCATCATCATCGTCATGATGGCAGTGCTGAGATCTGAAGGCCGCTTTATCTAGCAGTTGCACCTTCCAGCTTCGAGGGGCAGGGGGTCCTCTGGGACACAGGGCTGGAGCCCCAGCGCCGGGGACCGTCGTCACGCCCGGCGGTCTGCACAAAGTGCCCCCACCTACGCCACCGCCGCTCACAGCTGCGCCTGCGTGCCGGTCATGCTTGCTGCGCCTGCGCAGACTTTGCCGTTCTGGACGAGAGTGTCGTCAAGGAAAATCCCCAGCTTCTGGGTAAACAAGTCGCCGCGTGAGACCGCCGGCACGTGTCCCCTACATCTCCAAGACCTCTCAGCCTATGAGAAAGTTTGGAGGGCAGGCCTGGCATTAGCGTCATCGATCTAGGCAGATCCGGGATTATTTACAAAGCCAATAAAAACTTTGGAAGTGAGTGGGGGCGTGGCTTCCGGTCAGGCTCCCAATCAACGCGCTGGGGCGGCCCCTCCCGCACGTGTCCCTCTCACTGCCTGTTGGTATGCTAACCAATGACAAGATGATGGCGGCCAGAGGTGCCAATGGATGCTGTGCGGGGGCCGAGCTGCCGCACGCGGCGCGGGGCATGGGTCGGCGCCCCTAAGCCAATAAGCTTGGGGGGCGTGGCAGCCCCCGGTGGGCGGGACTGGAGGAGCCTGTGGAGTCGCTGCGGTCCCAGGCAGGAGGAAATTTGGACTCTGGTGCGCGCTGAGCAGTGAGTGCCCAGGGGTGGGGAGGGCTTAGGGCGGTCGATATAGATTTTTTTCGTGTGGTGAGTTCGATCAGGAGTGGTGTTAATGGAGCGGGGAGGTCATGCAAATACGTGATCGCCGTCGCGGGAGCTCTGATGGTTGTGGAGAATAGGGACCTCGAACTCAAATCTAGAAAGACGGGTGGGAGTTACTGACATCGAATCCCCCTCCGCACTAGAGTGCCTGGACCCCTGACTGCCCTGGGGGAGGGGCTTGGAAGTCCTCAGGGCCCTGAGAGCTGAAGTCCCTGCTCCCAGGGAGGTACAGTGACAGGACCCCTGAGAGCTGGTGGGGGATGTTCCAACGTATGGCTGCTGTTTAGGTAGGTACCTTAAGTGCTTGAAATAGGCATAGGTTCTGAGGCCCTAGTAGGACCCGGGGGAGGATACCAAAAGGTTGGCACGGTCATTTGAGAAAGGGTGGTGTGATGATTTGTAAGAGCTGGAGCCAGTCACGGCTCTGGGTGTCTTTCTTATGTGTAAAGGGGAAGGTTTGGGTTCAAAGCCATCCTTGAGGTGGGGTAGCAATTGTTCGGTTCTGAGAGGGAGGATATGGTTGGGGTTTGTGCAGATTGGCTGTGCACGTGTCTTCCTGAGCCCCTGGAGGTGGGGAGGCACCAACAGGGTGCTCTGGTATTTGTCTGTACAAACAACCAGGCCTGAGGTAAAGTGGCCTGAAGTAAGGTGGAAGAGTGAGAAAGTGGGGCTCCTAGGAAATCCCTGGGGCTGGTGGCTGCTAGGGTGATCTCAAGGCCTTGTGAACAAGGAAAAACTGGCCAGGATGACGATAAATGTGTGTGGAGTGCAAACAGAATGTCTTAAGATCGGGCCTAAGGGGGAGAAGGAGTTGGATGGAGATTGTGTTCCAGGCACCAAACTTAGAATCAGCTGGATATTTGAGAGGCCTAGGTGTGTCCTGCTGGGATGCAGCTTAGAGGTTGGGTGACACCTCGCAAATTCCTGAAGGGTAAGAAGCCAGAATGACAAGCCATTATTAGAGCTCAGATTTGAACCCTGGGCTCCATTTGTTACGAGGCAGACAATTTAGGCAAGTTTAGTAACTTCTGAGTGTTAGTCCCCCACAATATGAGGATAATAATAACTGTCTCACAGATTTGTTCTGGGAATTAAATAAAATAATGTATGTTAAGTGCTTGTATAATGGCCGGGTCATGATGAGAGATTTATGTGAATGCTGTAGCTGGAAACTATTCTCATATTCTCAAGTTTTTCTGCACGTTTTGATGACTTTCCATTTCGCTCTTACTGGTTTTTCTGGTCTTCAGGCACCAGCCCCAATTCCCTCATTCTTCCCTTTTATTCCTCTCCTCAGGCCCCAGTATAGGCCACTTGCTCTGTCCCAGTTTGATTTCCTCAATCCTAAACCCTTTCTCCTCCTTGCCCCTCCTCCTTCTCTCTCTGCTGCCATAGTAACAAGAGGTTCAGGCTCTGAAGGGGGCCTCTGGGAGGGAGCAAAGGTGCGCGTTCTGTCCCAGAGCTTGGGCCTCCAACTTCCCCCGCTCTCGCTATTTGGCACAGGGCCAGCAGACGTGTACAGTTCGGGAGAGGGGAAAAGCCAGTGCCAGGAGCTGTAGGAACAAGCTGAGGGGCGGGCAGATGTGACTCGTGAAAAGAACCAATCATGGGGGCGGGGAGAGAGACCCCTTCCTCCTAATCCTCTCTCCAGGAATCCCTGGCTTTGGGACAGGACGGCTGTGGTTGTGTTGGGGGAGGCGCCCAGGCCCATGTCCTGGGCCACCAGCCAAGAGAACACGATGTTCCCAAATGCGCTGGCCGCCGCCCTCTCGGGCTGGCCGCCTCCCAAACCGCTGCCTCTCCTGCCTCTCCAGCCTCCCTGCCCCACATTCCCCGGCTGCCTCGCCCCGCCCCCTTCTTCCGCTTTGACGTCACCGCTGTCTCCCGCCCCCTCTTCTCCATTGACGGCAGCAGGGCCTGGTTACTGTGGGGACGATGAGGCAGGGCAACCAGGGCCTTGGGAGCAGGTGGGGGCTGCTGGAGCGCTGGACCCCTTTGTTTATGCAAAAGAGAGATATGGAGGGGGAGGTAGGAGAGCAAGGACTGCCAGGGTCAGGGGAGATCACACCTAAATCCCTGAGGAGAGCTGGGGAGGGCAAAAAACCCTCTCCAGGCTGGGGGCGGTGGCTCACGCCTGTAATCCTAGCACGTTGGGAGGCCAAGGTGGGAGGATCGCTTGAGCCCAGGAGTCCTGACACCAGCCTGAGCGACACCCCATCTCTACAAAAATTAGAAAAATCACCCGGGTGTGGTGGTGTGCGCCTGTAGTCCCAGTTACTCCGGAGGCTGAGACAGGAGGATCACTTGAGCCCGAGAGTTCGAGGTTGTAGTGAGCTATGATGAAGCCACTGCACTCTAGCCCCGGCAACAGAGTTAAAAAAAAACAAAACACCAAAAAACCAAAAACATGTTTCCAGATAAGAAATGTCTGAAAAGGAGACAATGACAGGGCCACAGTATATGAGTTGGGGGCGGGAGGAGGGGAGACAGACTATGCTCCCAAATCCTTTGTTTTCTGTGTTTTCCCGTTTCCGTTTTTCTGGGTTAATTTATAACACTCCCGTGTCCCGGCTTTTCCACAGAGCCCCGCCCTTCGCTCCCCTCATTGTTAAGGAAAGCTTAGGCCACGTGACAGTGAGGGGCGTGCACCCACAGCTGGTTATGTCAGCAGCTACTTGGGGCCTCTTCACTTGCTACCCACGTTTTCCAGGGAGTCCTGAGAGGAGCAACTCATCACAGTCCTGAATGGAGGGGCCGTGTAACTGCGGCTGTCCTGGACCCAGACTGGCATTTTATTCCTCCCAATTAAGGCCTTGTTCTCTTTCTTGGATTTGGTGTTCTGCTTTTCCCTTCTTTAAAAGAATTATAATTTCCAGCCCCTTCTCCACTGCTGAAACTCTTTCCCCACGCTCCTTACTTATCCTTGTTAAAATCAAAACCATCATGTTTATTGACCACCTGCCATGTGGTGGGGTGTCCTAGGTGCTGGGGAGTACAGTGAATGAGACAGATGAGGTCCTGCTGGATGCCTAGATCTTGGCTTTCTATTTTCCAAACAGTGGAGATATGAAGCCCTTGCCACCTCACTTTTCTCTGTCTAGGACCCCAGTTGGCCTCTTCTTTCTGCTGTCCCCTTTGTCCCTCTGTAATCCTAGCTTCCTGGCCCCCACTTTTGGGGCAGCCCTAACTGTGGGCGGCTGCATCCTCTGGAGAGAAGTACGTACTAGTCACCAAGTAGGCTGCCCGGAGACCTTTTCTCTGATTGGCCACAGAAGCACCTGCTATTGTTTGCCTTCATAGCCCCTACTGGCTCAGGCCGCCCCTTCCATTGTCTGCATCCTCTTTCCACCTACTCATTCTCTAATCACACGTGGACCCTCAACTGTCTTCCTACCAGGATTTTGAAGTGTCAGAGGAATGGGTTGGGTAAAAGGGCTTCATTATGCGTGATGACAAGGCTGGGAAGGGCAACCCAGGAAAAGCCAAGCCAGGTTTCTGTCTCTTTTGCTCCTCTCAGGAAGCAGTCATCCCATTCAGGTTGGTCCAACTCCCAGGGTCTGCATTCCTTTTCCACACCTCTGGAAAGGCCAAGGTGCTAAGGTGTTCTGTTCTGCAAGGCTGGTTCGCTCAGGAAGCAGACATCTCTTGAGCACCTAAGCACCTACTGTGGCCCAGGCATTTTCCCTGAAGAGGGACAGCTTACCTCCCTTCCATTATTCACTGTGCAAGACGTCCTGCGCCCATGGGCTGGGCGGTGTCTGGGGCCCTTCAGCCCAGCGCCAGCACCCAGGTCCACGTGCGCCAGTGTGTGTGACACAGCCCTGACCTCAGTGGGGGCCAGTAGCCAATCAGGAGCCGGGAAGAGATCCCCAGCCAATCGGGGGCGGGGCCTGTGGCTCCGCCGGCAGGAGGCCAATGAGGGGGCAGTGCCTGGCATTATGCAACCCGCCTCCCCGCCCCGCGGAGCCTCCACTCGGCTGCGGGCTGGAACCGCGGCGGGCAGGCGGACGGAGGACACTCGTACGGCCAGGTAGGAATCTCCGTGGCCACCCTGGGCCCAGTCTCTGTCCTCCGAATCGGACCGCCGCCACTTCCAACCTGATGGGCCGGCTTCGGCCTAGGCGGTCAGATGGCACACCGTCTTTCTCATCGCTATCAACCCTCTCCCCGCCCCCGGGGACCTAGGTGCTCCTCGCAACCCTGCACCGCGTGTCTGCGCACCTGACCCGCTCCCTTTACCTCCAGCTTTGCCCCCCGGTCCCAGCCATCCTGACCCCACAGCCGACCCTCAGCGGGCATGCCCCCTGTCTCCTTTCTCGTCACTCGGGAGTCTCCAGGTTTGCCTCACCACCAGGACCCCTTCAAGCTTTCGGCGTTCCCCGCCTTCCCCTCTCCAGTCCCTGGCCCTGGGCCGGCTGTGATGTCAGCCCCCTTCGGGCTGGAACATCCCGTTCTCGGCGCTAGTTCCTGCTGTTGGCCACAGTCTTCCCTTTTCTCCTGGCGCTCAGAAAATGCTAAGGGGTGGGGGTGTGGTTGAACGGGAAGTCGGGGAAGAACTATCTGCTGGCGGTTGTGCATCCCGTACTTAAGGCTTCGGAGGAGGAGGGGGTGGCTGGAAAAGTAGGGGACTGAGGAGAAGATTCCCGGGTCTTTGACGATGGCAGGTGCCAGCTTACGTCCTGGTGGTCAGGGGCGAGGGTGGGGGAAAGGGGCCAAAGAAGGGAAGGTTGTGTTGTCTTGACCAGAATGATGGGGATCCAGGTGAGGGCCAGGTTGAGGGGCTTTGGGGCAGAGGGCGGTGGCGGTTGTGTTTTGTCCTGAGGAGGCCAGGGCCAACCCTGGCACCCCATAAGGCCGTCCCTCTAAATGCGATCTCGGGGGCCATCCGGGGACTGGGGATATGGTTGGGGTGGGCGACCCCCGGCCGCGCCCGCCAGTATGGGAGTGGGTCGTTTCCCCACTTCCGCCGGGAAATGGGGGAGGGGTCGCCTCCCCGCCCTCCTGAGGTTCCTCCAGCAACCGCTGAGCTCAGCGGCTGACGTCGGTTTCCCTGGCAACCGCGGCGGCGGCGGAAGCGCGTGGTGGGGCCGTGCACGTCGGCGCGCATGTGCGGTGGGGGTGGCTCCGCCCCCGGATAAAATTAGCCCTGAGGCCTAAATATAGGAGGCGGCCTGCTCACCCCTTGCTCTGCGGCCTTGGAGTTCCAGGCAGACTGGGAACCTGATGGGAACTTGGGGATGGGAAGTGTCGGGGCTTTGGCCCACAGCCCTAGCTCTAGTGGACTGCTCAGGCCCTCCTTACCTAGGCCATACTGTCAGGGGATGTGGCGCAAGCCCCAAGAGAGCCCCCTTCCCACCAGCCGCCCCCTTATGGTACAGGAAACAGAACTCACCTCAGCTTCCTATTGGAAGCCCCAGGCCTGGCTCCTAGGAGCATGGGGGCAGGGGCAGGGGAAAGTCTGAGTGAAGCTAGTAGGTGCTGTGAGGTTAACAGCCCAGCTTTCTCCAAGCCCTCCTTCCTGGTCTCCCTCTCCAGGTACTGGCTGTGATCAAACTTCTCAACCCTCAGAGACCTAGATCTCCCACCTTGCAACGTCATCCAGGCGTCCAGGCCCCCTCGTGCATCCGTGGTGGACTCTTCACCTGCCCTGTTTTCCTGTCCACCCCATGGCCTAGACATGAGCGGTCCCCTAGAAGGGGCTGATGGGGGAGGGGACCCCAGGCCCGGGGAATCCTTTTGTCCTGGAGGGGTCCCATCTCCAGGGCCCCCACAGCACTGGCCTTGCCCGGGTCCCAGCCCGGCCGATGACACTGATGCCAACAGCAACGGTTCAAGTGGTAATGAGTCCAACGGGCACGAGTCCAGGGGTGCATCTCAGCGAAGCTCACATAGTTCCTCCTCTGGCAATGGCAAGGACTCAGCCCTTCTGGAGACCACCGAGAGCAGCAAGAGGTGTGTATGGATGTGTGCTGCAGGGTCTGGGAGTGCTCTTGTGAGCAGGCTGAGCTAGGTGACATGCTTCATGCTGCTGGCCACCTGCCCCTCACCTTGGGCCTGTTGCTTCTCTCCTAGCACAAACTCTCAGAGCCCATCCCCACCCAGCAGTTCCATTGCCTACAGCCTCCTAAGTGCCAGCTCGGAGCAGGACAACCCGTCTACCAGTGGCTGCAGGTACGTGGAGTGAGGGATGGGGGAGAAAGCTGGGGGTCTGGGTCACACTCTGGGGCTAATGTCTTTACATCTTCTTCCCTGTGGGCCCTGCAGCAGTGAGCAGTCAGCCCGGGCAAGGACCCAGAAGGAACTCATGACAGCACTTCGGGAGCTCAAGCTTCGACTGCCGCCAGAGCGCCGGGGCAAGGGCCGCTCTGGGACCCTGGCCACGCTACAGTACGCACTGGCCTGTGTCAAGCAGGTGCAGGGTGAGTAGTGCTTCCTGGGAGAGAAGGGCCAGACCCTGGGCTACTGTGGTGGGGCAGTCTCCTTACTGAATACTCCACCACCCTCACCCTGCAGCCAACCAGGAATACTACCAGCAATGGAGCCTGGAGGAGGGTGAGCCTTGTGCCATGGACATGTCCACCTACACGCTGGAGGAGCTGGAGCACATAACATCTGAGTACACGCTTCGCAACCAGGTCAGCCTCGGCCTGGCCTCTCCATTCTGATACACCCCCAATCCCACTCGCACAGCTCCTGAATCTGCTCTTGCTGTTACCCTCCTCCTGCCAGGATACCTTCTCGGTGGCTGTCTCCTTCCTGACAGGCCGAATTGTCTACATTTCGGAGCAAGCAGGTGTCCTGCTGCGTTGCAAGCGGGATGTGTTCCGGGGTGCCCGCTTCTCAGAGCTCCTGGCTCCCCAGGATGTGGGTGTCTTCTATGGTTCCACGGCCCCATCTCGCCTGCCCACCTGGGGCACTGGGGCCTTGGCAGGTGAGGTGCCCAAGTGCTTGGGGGGAGGGATGAGCAGTCCCAGGAGCTTTTTGCTGTAAGGGTCCGGGGACCCAAGCTTTTCCTTGCTGGCCTCTTCTCAGCCTAGGGAGGGCTGTGCTTACTGCCCTCTTGGTGTCTCTCAGGTTCAGGCCTCAAGGATTTCACCCAAGAGAAGTCTGTCTTCTGCCGTATCAGGTAGGTGAGGAGAATTGAACAGGCCTCTCTGTTCTTCTCCCCCCACCCCGCCAGTGTCTGCTGTGTATGCTGTGACCTTGAGGTTGGAGGTGTGGGTGGCTGTTCATTGAAAGTTCCTAATGCTCCTCTCTCCCTTGCCAGAGGAGGTCCTGACCGGGATCCAGGGCCTCGATACCAGCCATTCCGCCTAACCCCATATGTGACCAAGATCCGGGTCTCAGATGGGGCCCCCGGGCAGCCATGCTGCCTGCTCATCGCAGAACGCATCCACTCTGGTTATGAAGGTGGGCAAGCAGGGGCCTGGCTGGGAGAGGGCGGGAGAAAGGACATTTCCTCTGGGCTTGGGCGAGGTACAGGGCATGAATCTGGGAGGCATGAGCCAGTCTCCTAGAATTTTGGAACTGGAGAAGGTATTATAAGAACGAGTGTTTGCCCCCCTTAGAAGTGGAATTGGATAAGAGCCCTGGGCTAGGAGAGGGCAAAGAAGAATGCCTTGGTGCTTTCTCAGTTTTATTATTGGTACAAGGCACAAGGATGGTCCAGGCTATCTTGGTGGGCCACAGGGTCCAGGGCAGAGCTGTGGCAAGGACTGCCAGCCAGCCTAGGCCCCAGTCAGAGTGGAGGGCTGAGGAGCTGGACCATTCTGCATGAAACCGAGTGCCACACTTTCTGTGTCTCAGCTCCCCGAATCCCCCCTGACAAGAGGATCTTCACCACGAGGCACACACCCAGCTGCCTCTTCCAGGATGTGGACGAAAGGTGAGGTCAGGACTTGGAGGAAAGTGGGGTGACCAGGGCTGAGGCCTTGGCCACTCTGATGCCTCTTCCTATTTCAGGGCTGCCCCGCTGCTGGGCTATCTGCCCCAGGACCTCCTGGGGGCCCCAGTGCTCCTGTTCCTGCATCCCGAGGACCGACCCCTCATGTTGGCCATCCACAAGAAGAGTGAGCCCTTCTCAACCTCTCTCCCTTCCCAGCTTCCCCGGGGGTCTTGAATAGCTGCCCTTGTGGTTGTGTCTCTTGGTGCCTTGGTCTCCTGGGTCTCCTGTGGGGTGGCCCTCCATCTTACTCAGTACTCTTTCCCGCTGACCCCTACCTCATTTTCCACTCCCATCAGTCCTGCAGCTGGCAGGCCAGCCTTTTGACCACTCCCCTATCCGCTTCTGCGCCCGTAACGGGGAGTACGTGACTATGGACACCAGCTGGGCTGGCTTTGTACACCCCTGGAGCCGCAAGGTGGCCTTTGTGTTGGGTCGACACAAAGTACGCACGTAAGTGGGCCATGGCCTCGAGCCGGTACCAGGGGTAAGGCAGTGTGGGAGGGGGCGGGACTAGGGGCAGGGCTGGACTCATCCTTCCCTACTCTACAGGGCACCCCTCAATGAGGATGTGTTCACACCCCCAGCCCCAAGCCCAGCTCCGTCCCTGGACACTGATATCCAGGAGCTGTCAGAGCAGATCCACCGGCTGCTGTTGCAGGTGAGGGTTGAGGGAGGATACGTGGGAGGGTAAGAGGGTGCGAAGCAGGGTATAGACGTCTAACCTGGCTCTCTCCCTGCTGCAGCCTGTGCACAGTCCCAGCCCCACAGGGCTCTGTGGAGTTGGCCCTGTGACATCCCCAGGTCCTCTGCACAGCCCTGGCTCTTCCAGTGATAGCAACGGGGGTGATGCTGAGGGGCCTGGGCCTCCCGCCCCGGTGAGTGACCCTCTCCCGCCTCCCTCTAGTCATCCATTTTCCTGTCTTCTTTGGAATCGGCACTGCCAGCCCCGAAGCTTTGGACTGTCCCCTTTGCCTTTTCCTCCCTGCCTTTTCCTTCTTCCCGGGCTAGAGTGCCGTGGCGTCATCCTAGCTCACAGCAACCTCAAACTCCTGGGCTCAAGCGATCCTCCTGCCTCAGCCTCCCGAGCCTCAGCCTCCCGAATAGCTGGGACTACAGGCATGTGCCACCATGCCCGGCTAATTTTTTTTATATATTTTTAGTTGTCCAATTAATTTCTTTCTATTTTTAGTAGAGACGGGGTCTCACTCTTGCTCAGGCTGGTTTCGAACTCCTGAGCTCAAACAATCCACCCGCCTCGGCCTCCCAGAGGGCTAGGATTACAGGCGTGA
>CAUYSK010082619.1:0-13814 GCA_963575035.1 Avahi laniger
AGAAAGAAATGATCTGGACAACTAAAAATATATATATAGAAAAAATTAGCCAGGCATGGTGGCGCATGCCTGTAGTCCCAGCTACTCGGGAGGCTGAGGCAGAAGGATTGCTTGAGCCCAGGAGTGTGAGGTTGCTGTGAGCTAGGCTGACGCCAGGGCACTCACTCTAGCCAGGGCAACAATGCGAGACTCTGTCTCAAAAAAAAAAAAAAAAAAAAAAAAAAAATTTGTATCATTGTAAATTCATGAATTCTTTTTTATTCAGTGTGTTAATTCATTGTCATCATTATTCTTTTTAACGCTTAAATTTTTCCAGATATGGCCAATGGGATGTCCTCAAGCTGAGTCCCATGTTCTTTTGCTATATCCTCATCATCCTTTGAGCACTTGTTTTTTGGCACAATAAGATGTTCTGGGCTCTCCACTACGTCCCTGGAATCGCATCATATGAGCCTCTATCTTTTTAAAGAAAATCTTGGCATTTGACATATTAAAAGAGATTGTTTTACCTACCCTCTTGAGGAAAAAATACGTTAATATAACATATTTGATTTTTGAGACTTGGAAGTAGATTAAGTTAAAAAGAGGCCAGGCATGGTGGCTCACACCTGTAATCCTAGCACTTTGGGAAGCCAATGTGGCAGGATCGTTTGAGCCCAGGAGTTCGAGACCAGCCTGGTCAACATAGCAAGACCCCATCTCTACAAAAAATAAGAAATTACTGGGTGTGGTGGCACACTCTGTAGTCCCAGCTGCTTGGGAGACTGAGGCAGGAGGATTGCTTGAACCTGGAGTTCAAGGCTGCAGTGAGCTATGATCAGGCCACTGCATTCCAACCTGGCTGACAGAACAAGACTCTATATCCAAAATAAATAAGAAAATTAGGTCATTTGTTTAAAGCTATCTCAGTGACAGAGTTAAGTTCTAAACTTAAGTTTGAACATAAATCTCAGGCAGGACCACATCTAGGCAACATTTTAGTTTATTCTTTCTTTTTTTTGGTCAACCCTGTGGTCAGTTTGCATGGGCAACATTTTTAAGTAAATCAAGTTTCCTTCTCTCCTATTTCTACTGTCTATTCCTTTTTGCCTAATTTTAGTGTACCTCTTCTTAACTTCACCTTCTTTAAGGCAGTCAGTACTTTCACATTCTCTAGTAACTCTCCAGTAACAGAGAAAAACAATTTGATAAACTAATTTATTATTGAATTTCCTTTTTTTTTTTTTTTTTGAGACAGAGTCTCGCTCTGTTGCCCAGGCTGGATGCAGTGCAGTGGCCGATCATAGCTCACTGCAACCTCAAACTCCCAGGCTCAAGCAACTGTCCCGCCTCAGTCTCCCAAGTAGCTGGGACTACAGCCACCACACCCAGCTAACTTAATTTTTGTAAAGATGAGATCTTGGTATGTTGCCCAGGATGGTCTCAAACTCCTGGTCTCAAGCAATCCTGCCACCTCCCAAAGTGCTGGGATTACTAGCCTGAGCAAGAGTGAGACCCCCATCTCTACCAAAAAGAAAGGAAATAAAAAACCCAGCTGGGTGTTGTGGTGCATGCCTATAGTCCGAGCTACCTAGGAGGCTGAGGGAGAAGGATCCCTTGAGCCCAGGAGTTTGAGGTTGCTGTGTGCTACAGTGATGCCACTGCACTCTGCCCAGGATGACAGAGTGAGATTCTATCTTAAAAAAAAACAACAAAAAAGGTAACTGAACACCCCTCCTCACAACCTCCCGCCCCCCCCCAAAAAAATTGAAACTAGATTAGCCTTTTTTGATATTCTACTAAAATCACTGTTTAAGAGATGACAGGAGAATTAGGAAACGTTTATAAATGTTAAGAGGCTATGCCTTATGGTTTGGGGAGGGATATAATTCAGTTGGCATTTATAATAATCATCTGCACTAAATTTTTTAACTTAATACCAATAATAATTCTCCTGGGTTTCAATCTTTACTTTGCCATACTAGTTTTATGTCCTTGGGCAAGTCACTTATTCTCTTTGAGCCTATGTCCTGTTCTATAAAAAGAGGTAGATGAGAAAGACCTTTCTAGTGTTAAATTTCTGAATTTCACACTGACATAAAAGTAATACTGTGCCATATCTCTAATGAATTTTTGTATCTTTTTGAAAAGGATTTGTAGAGAGGATATTGTGTGAGTGAGGTGTGGAAGAGGTATTTAAAAACATCTTTCTGAGCCAGGCATGGTGGTGCATGCTCATAGTCCTAGCTACTCAGGAGGCCAAGGCAGGGGGATCGCTTGAGCTCAGTAGTTCGAGGCTGCAGTGAGCTAAGTTTGGGCCACTGTACTCCAGCCTGGGTGACAGAGTGAGACCATGTCTCTTTAAAAAAAAAAAAAAAAAAGGCCGGACACAGTGACTCATGCCTGTAATCTCAGGATTTTGAGAAGCAGAAGTGTGTAAGAATGGCTCGAGGCCAGGAGTTCAAGACCAGCCAGGGCAAAAGAGTGAGACCCTGTCTCTACAAAAAATTAAAAGAAAAAAATTAGTTGGATGTGGTGGTGTGCAGAGTAGTCTCAGCGACTCTGGAGGCTGAGTCACAAGGATCACTTCAGCCCAGGAGTTTGAGGTTGCAGCGAGCTATGATCAGAGCAAGACCCTGTCTCAAAAAAAAAAAAAAAACTTTCTGAAGGAAGCATTTAATAACATGAATATTATATACAGCAGTGGTACTTCTCAGCACAAGCATATCAGCACATGCTTTTTGTATGATATATTAATATAACAGTAAATTCTATTAATGTATGTAATAAGTGCTATTTATTAGTATGTAACTAATACATTCCACTCAGTAACTTACATACATAGCAAAGTAACAATAATAATCAGATGGGGAAAACCCTTATTTCTAAATTTATGAACCCAAGAAGTTGCAAGTATGCTATAAATTTCCTTTGTCTGCAGCTCTCTTTATAATTTTTGCACTTTTCCTTCTACCATAACCAAGTGCTTGGAATACTGTGATGTATTGGTAACTTTTTACAGCCGCTTTTCAGCTTGAGGTGCTGTGGCTTGACGCCAAGGGAAGGAGAAGGAATGGCATAAACCTATTATCTAGCTATTGCTGGCCCTACCAAATTTATTTTCAATTTCTTATTGAGATATTAGTTTCATCTTTCCTCCCTACATCTACATCTCTCAGATCACTTATAAAACTTCTTAGAGTATTCCCTTCCCACCCATCCCATTGCCTCTGAGACATTTCTTCCCTACTGAATGAAGTGAGCAAAAGGAGGGAGAGAAAGGAGAAATACAAGTTTAAAAAAATATTTATACAGTTGATTTTCATTATTCACAGTAGCTATATTCTATAAAGTTGCCATGAACACTGAATTCGTGAATACTGAACCACTGCTCCTAGGGAAAATACAGGACTAGGCTCCAGGGAGCCTCTGGTCACAACATTTTCCTCAACTTATCAATACATAACCTTATTTTATGCATTTCTGTTTAAAGACAGCTTATTTAATATGTATTATTGATTCATTGGCATTAAACACATAGCCAACAGCACTACTGTTCCAAATATCCAAACTCTAAGATGCTCCAGAATCTGAAATTTTTTGAGCACCGATGCAGTGCTCAACGGAAATGGTCATTAGAGCATTTCAGATTTTCAAATCAGGGCTACTCAACCAGTAAGTATAATGCACATATTCCTAAATCTGAAAACAGTTGAAATCCAAAACACTTCTGGTCCCAAGCATTTCAGATAAGGGATACTGAACCTGTGTAACTCTTTCCTGAATGAAGCTTATCTAGCACATGTATTTTCTCCCTAAGGCCTTTATCCACTAGCCAGCACTGAGGCATTATGCTTAAGGGCCATTTTAAACAGCAAAACCACCAGAAAAAGCATAAAAATGTGGAAAACATGGCACTAAATAGATAGTGAAAAGCACATTTGTGTACAGTAAGTAGGAGAGCTGAAACAAGAAGGTAGAGTCTTGCCTTGCTTGACCCCAGCTGGGAATGTGCACATTGGGCAACTCCAATTTTTTGCCAGTCTTCACATGTCCACAAGGACCATGAAAGTGCTGCAAGTATTGATTTTGGGGTTATAAATAAATTTTAGATGGCAGTTAACTCATAAATATAAACCGACAAATAATGAGGATCAAGTGTACATATAGCTTTTAAATTATACCCCAGATAGCTTCTGTATATTTTATGTTTCAAAAACCAAAGATAATTTCCATTTTTGAACATGAACTATCTACATAATGAGTGGCATATTTTGGAGGAGATTAGATAAAAATGGCATCAGTTATCCTGTTGCTTTCAGTTTAATCTTATACTTACATTTAGTTTTAAAGCAAGAATTGAGCAGTTCGTGACTTGAGAATTATCTGGGATCTTTGTAAAATCTTAAGCAACTCAATTTGTTCAGGCTACTTTTAATTTCTAAACATCTAGCTATTGGGGAGGTAGCTGTTGTCTGAAAGCTTTCTCTCCTACCCACTTTTTAAATTGCCTGACACCTGCCTTTTTATTTGCTTTAATGGGTTTTAGTTTTATTGTGTCTGTGTCTATTATTATGAGCTACCCGAAATCCTTTTTGGAAGTAGGTGAAATATAAGTAAATGTATTTATTGATAAAAAGAATTTACATATCTTTTTAGGATGGGAATGTCTATATATACGTCTTTCACAGCAAAATTTAAAATGTGGAGCCGTCATATAATACTAGGAAAAGTCTTATAATGATTGGCTTTTCTATATACTTGGAACACAATGTAAATAAAAAAATAAATTTTTAATTTTGAACTTATTCTTCCATCTAATATTATGCATTGGTTCCATAGGCTTTGTAGCTGAGCAGTTTCTAAATAACACAGCCACTCAACTGACATACCATGGATTATGTGAACTAACTTCAACGGTTCAGGAAGGAGAACTTTGTGTGTTCTTTCGGAATAATCATTTTAGCACCATGACCAAATACAAGGTATGATATAGAAATACCTATTTAATTGTTATTCTAAATCAAAGGAGCTTAATTTAGAGATGTCTTTTGATCTACTTCAAAATAAAAGATTTAAGCATAATATTCCTTAACCATCAAATTAAGAAGGTAATTATTAAGTACAGTACTTCTTTAGGATGGAATAGATTAACAATTGAAGTGTTACCTCAAATCAGTTTTTTTTTTAATTCTAATCTTTTTCATAGATTACTGCATTAAGAAGTATTTATTGTCTTTTTAAGGAAAATAAAAAAGATAAACCTTAGAAATAGAACTAGTATAAGTTCTAATTATGGAAGTTTATATTTCAGTGCTAAAGGAATTTAGAAGAAAGGATTGAGATTTGCCTTTCTGATAGTGTTTGCTATTATTAAAGTTATCAGTGATGACTTTATATTCATCCTGTAGTGCCATTTATGGCTCTGTCAAAAAAATCTTACTGATTCACCCTTTTCGTTGTCTCTTGTATTCATCCTTTCTGTTTTTACACCTGAGTTTCAGGAGTTCATCAACTTATACCTAGACTTTTGCAATAGAATACTGTTCTGATCATGTCAATATTATAGAAAAAATTACAGTAGCACCTAGTGCCTAGAGGATAAAAATGGAAGATATGTTTGATTCCCATATGTCAACCCTTTCCTTTAGCCAAACTGGTATCTATTTATTGATAATCCTCCATCCCATACATACTTTGTGCTTCCTCATTTCTGCATTCTTACTGCCATTTCTTACTCCTTTCCCTCTTTGGAAAGCTTTTCTCACTCCTTTTTGCCTATCCAAATTTCAGCCATTTTTAAGAAGCATTTCAAATCTAAACTCTTCAGTACAGCTATTCCTTCTTTCCTTAAACCAGTGGTTCTCAGCCCAGCTTATATGCTAAAACTACCTGGGGAGCTTTTTTAAAAATGGCGGTCCCAGAACTTACCACCAACTCAATTAAATTAGAATCTCTGGAAGTGGGACCTGAACATCGGTATTTTTAAATGCTCCCCAGGTGATTTTAATGTGCAGCTAAGGTAGAGGATCACAGCTCTAACAGTTCTCTAGCTGTCATTGGCCACATTATCCTTATTTACCCCTTATTGATTAGTTCCTAGTTACCAGTTTTCTTTCCATGCAAATGTGTTGTCTTTTTCTAAATGGAAGTAGGTTATTGGAGTCATGAATTACATCTTCATATTTCCTTCAACATTTTAATCAATGAATTACACAAAGTGATAGAAAATAATGATTTGTTTGCTTATATAAGAATACCCTAAAGCCCTAGCTCTCCTATTCCTCTTAGTTATAGCAACAGTTCATTTGTGTTGCTTCAACATTTCAACTAGATGTATGCTAGATATGGGCCCAAAGTCATCCACACTCCTTAGACATCTAAGGCCAGACGAACTCAGAATTAGAATTATTGTTACATAGTGAATACTGCTAAATCATCTTGCTTTACCTGACCTCTTCAAGTTCAGGACTTACTTATTTAACAAGTACTTATTGAGCACATATATGTCTGGGTGCTCAGCTAAGCACTGGAACTATAGCCATGAGCAAGGCAGCTATGGTTTCTGTCTTTTAAGGACCTCCTAGTTTGGTAAAGAGCAGATAACAAATAATTATTAATTTATTTCTATTTAGATACATTTTGTAAAGGATACATGCCACAAGCTGTAAATGCTTTTATCAGGACTTATAACCTAATTAGGGATGTCACATCTCAAGACTTCCTTGAAAAGGTCACATTTAAACTGAGACCTGAAAAGTGAATCTTCTAGAAGTTTAATCAGTTAGCCAAAAAGAGTTAACTAAGCAGATGGAACATGTATGCAAAGACTCTGAGAAGGGAAAGAGCTTGACTCCTTAAGAAATTAAAAGAAAGTCACTGTGCCTGAAGCATAGCAAATAAGAGACATGAAGTAAGGCTAAATAGATAGATAGGTACTAGATCTTATAAATTCCTAAGAGGAGAAACAGACCTTGGTCTCCTGATGGCTCTGGTAGTTCTTTTTGTTCTCTTTTTGTCTCAGGAGTGAGCAGGAGGGGGTGGGGCTTAGTGGGAAAACAACCTCCCAAAACTGAGCTCCAGGTGTTCCCTTTTCTGTTGAGGCCATATTCCTGACCAGGAAGTCCTTTACTAGTCAGCTAGGTATTCCCCATCTTCTTATGTCGTTGGGGAGGGGAGCGCCTCTCCTAGAGCACTTCCTAACATGTCTGTGTCTGGATAAGCATGCCCTTCTATGAGATAATGGTAACTCGAGGAATATGTGCATTCTTCTGTTTCTCTGCTTCTAAGATTTTCTCAATAAATCTTGTTCTGTGACTAAACAGTGTATCACTAGTGATGTGTGTCTTCTTGCTCTTTGCACAACATTAAGATGCTTTGGACTTTGAGGCAAGAGTGGATGTGGGATTTAGTTAGGAGACTATTGCAGGGGGCCAAGTAAGAGATTATAGTGACTTGGATTAGGCTGGTAAAGGAATGGAGAGTAGACAGATTCTGAAGACATTTAGGAGATATAATCAGCCACATTTGGTGATTGGAGTTTCTAATCATCAAAATAAGAAAAATAAGAAAGAATGAAAAATTTTTTAAAAAATAAGTATTGACAAATAGGTGGGGAAAAAAAGAAAGAATGATCTCTGGATTCTGGATGAATGGCAGAACTATTTATTGGAACAGAATACTGGAAAAGAAGAAAGATACCATGAGATCCACCTTGGACTGTTAGAGCTGCTTCTGGGATCTCCAAGTGAAAACATTGGGTAAATTGTTTGATACTGGAATAATTTTGGTGTACAGATAGTAATTTGGGGAGAGGATGAGATTTATAAGAAGAAAATGGAATGAGAAGAAAAGAGAAGGATGACAGATTTGAGGTGTACCACATTTAAGGATCAGCTAGAGAAGTAAGAACTGGCACAGGAGACTGAGAAAGAGAATAAGATGAAAATCTAAAGAATGTGGTATCTTGGAACCAAGGGAGAAAGAGTCCTTCTGGAGGGATGGAGACCTTAGTTGTTAAATGCTGCTAAAAAGACGGGTAAGATAAGAACACCAGGGGTTGCAGTGGAGCAGAGTGGGAGTGGGGTTGGAGGGAAGAATGATGGCAGCAGAAGATACCCAATGTGAGTTGGTTATCAACTCAAATGATTGCAATGTCAGGAAATAGAAACCGATTGTAGGCAACTCTTTGAAAGAGTTTGTCTGTAAGAGGGCATAGACATAATAGCTGATAGTGATAGTTCTACACCCCAGGAGGGTTTCTTGTTTTTGTTTTGTTTTGTTTTTAGAGTTGGGGTCTCCTTATGTTGCCCAAGCTGGAGTACAGTGTCTTGTTTATAGACACGATCATAACATACTGCAGCCTCCGACTCCTGGGCTCATGCCCAACTTGTTTTTGTTCTGCTTGCCTCCCTTGGAGAAAGTATGTTTTTATTTTTTTAACATGAGAAACTTGGTCATTTTTTGGTGGTGGTGGTGGTATTTTAAGAGACAGGTTCTCACTGTGTCACCCAAGCTGGAGTAGTGTGGCACAATCATACCTCAGCCTCCAGAGTAGCTGGGACTACAGGCACATGCTACCACACCTAGCTAATTTTTTTAAAAAAGTTTTTTTTGTAGAGATGATGTCTTGCTCTGTTGCCCAAGCTGGTTTCAAACTCATGGCCTCACGCTATCCTCCCTCCTTGGCCTCCTAAAGTGCTGAGATTACATGTGTGAGCCACTGCGCCCAGCCATCATGTTTAAATATTGAAGGATTCAATACAGAGAGAAAGGTTAAAGATTCAGTAGAGGGGATAATTAATGTTAGAAGGCTCCTAAGAAGATGAGAAAAAAGATAGAAACTTTCATAGGTAAAGGGGATTGACCTTTGATTTAAAAAGGGACCTCTCTCATAAAGCAGTGAAGGAATAGACTGAGTATAGCTATAGGTAGATTTGTAGATTTGCTAGCAGAAAGTAGAGAAAGATACTGTTTGAAGGCAAGATCATTTACTGAGATGGAGTAGGGGTGGGAGGGCATGGTTCCAGATTTGAAGAAGTAAGTATAAATAGTCCTTGCAGCACATCGGAAGAAGCCTGGACTAGAGAAATGAAGAAGAATCACCAGGCAGCACTGAACGTGGCAGTGGCAATATTGAATGTGAATATGCCACTTGTGTGATTTTTCTGCAGGAGTATTTATCACAATAGGTATTGGAGAAGGGTACTAGTTTGTCATTCTAGGTCCGGGGTTTGTTAACTGGGTGCAATAAAGAGTGTAAGAACAAAGGAGTTTAGGGACATGATAGCATTATGGATATAATGATGTCCAAATTTATAGAGATAAATATTGCATAGAGCAAATAAAACACTATTCTCTAAAGTAATCGTATTCTTACAGAAGGGATAAATGGGAACAACTATCCTGGTGGCCAGTCACTAGGGAAAATGCCCTTGTTTACCATGGTTAACTACTAAACCAAAACGGTAACACAGTTTTTTCTTTTTTTTATGAAAAATTACTAACTTACAGAACAGCAATAAGACTTACATTTAACAATTTGACATTATGCTGTTTTCATCTTTTTATATTTTTGCTTATACTTCAATATGCATCTCTAAACAAAATTTTATTTCAAACTACAGTATCATTAATGCATCTAACAAAATTAACTGTAATTCTTTTTTTTTTAAAGATGGGGTCTTGCTATGTTGCCCAGTTTGTAGTACAGTATCATGATCATACCTCACTGTAACCTCAAACTCCTAGGCTCAAGTGATCCTCCTGCCTCAGCCTTCCAAGTGGCTGGGACTACAGGCATGCCTGGCTAATTTTTAAAAATTTTTGTGTAGAGATAGGGTCTTGCCATGTTGCCCAGGCTGATCTCAAACTACTGGCCTCAAGCGATCTTCCAGCCTCAGCCTTCCAAAGTGCTGGGATTATAGGCATGAGCCATTGCTCCTGGCCAACTATAATTCTTTTTTTTTTTTTTTTTTATTTTCTTGAGACATAGTGTCACTGTGTTGCTTAGGCTAGAGTGCCGTGGCGTCATCCTAGCTCACAGCAACCTCAAACTCCTGGGTTCAAGCGATCCTCCTGCCTCAGCCTCCCGAGTAGCCGGGACTACAGGCATGCGCCACCATGCCCGGATAATTTTTTCTATATATTTTTAGTTGCCCAATTAATTTCTTTCTATTTGTAGTAGAGACGGGGTCTCGCTCTTGCTCAGGCTGGTTTTGAGCTCCTGAGCTGAACCAATCCACCTGCCTCGGCCTCCCAGAGAGCTAGGATTATAGGCGTGAGCCACCGCGCCCGGCCCCAACTATAATTCTTAATGTCATCTAATACCCAGCCTGTATTTGAATTTCCCATTTGCCCCCCAAATTAGTTTTATGAATGGTTTGTTCAAACCAGGACCTAATCAAAGACCATGCATTGCATTTGATAGAGTAACTCCATTTTAATATGATTCAAATCTGTGTTTTCCAGGGATCTTATGGGCTTTAGGGCTATTTATTTATGCTCCACTATAATTCTTGGTTCTTTTTCGTGTATTCCCATTGTACCATCTTTCCAATCCGAGAATCTTTAGATAAGACACTGCTTTACTTCTGGCAGAGTACTCAGTGAGCGCATTCCTTATAAGGGTCAGAGACATTTCCTCTTCATTGACCCAATACTGATTACCTGATTTACAATAGAATTGTAACACTTTGGCTGTTGGCATAGAACTAGAAGCCCTAAAGGAATACTTTTAAAAATACCAAAGGAATGCTAAATAAAATCTGGGGAAGGAGTTCTTCCAACATGGTATCCATTTGCTTGATAAGGAAATAGAGTGGAGATTGTGCCTTTGTTCTATTAAGCATGTTTGGCATTAAAATTATTATTCTCTCCTACTAATTCCTGGATTGTTACAGTGTTCACACTTCCTTAAAAACTTGAGCCCCAGGGAATCTGTGATCTAGTAAGAATACAAGTAACGAGAAAAATAGAAAACTACTTTTTTCAAACAAGATATGGTTACTATTTGTACTACATTAGATCTTCCCAATGCCTTGTAACATTTCACTATTGAGAAATCCTGAGTTTTTAGGGCCATTTTATGCATTCATATTTAATGATTCCTTTATTTCCCATCTTCCTGCCCTTATAAATTCTTTGGAACATCTATAGTATAAACACATTTCTTTTCACAGAATTCAAGATGTACTTTCAGCAAACAATAAATTTAACATCTGGATAGAATGCTTTTCTACTACATACAAGTGGTGTTTATAACTAGGGGCTTATAATAATAAATTGCCAATCTATAATCAGTCATAAATATCTATAACTATATTATATGATTAGTGGGGCTAATTTTTATTATTATTTTCAAAAAGATGTTTATGTTTTCTGGTGCCCATGATCGTATCATATGTCATTATCATCTCAAGACCTAGACCAATAAAGAAGTCCACAATGACAGGACAAAAATGATTATGAAAGGTCATCTCCAGTTCCTTTACTGGTTGTACCAATTTCCTTAGGAATTTACTAAACCCTATTTGTGAAAATCTTTTGTAATCCAAAGTCTTTTGGAACTCTAGAGATGTATGAGCTGTGGGCTTTTGTTTGACCAGAGGGGAGATACATGTGCTTTCTGGCCTATTATGACATTCTCCATACTACATCTGTTCTGACTCCTGTCTCTAGATACTGGATAGAGGCAGGGACAAAATCTCTATTAGGTTAGACTTTTTTAGTGACCCTCTATACACCAAGGCATTGAAAAGTATATAAATATTTCTGAAACCTATACCCAGACAAAGTAAAAATAACTAAATTTAAGAGATTGTCACTTAAGGTAGCATTCTGTGGGAAAAAATTCCCACTATCAACTTAGTCAAAGAGGAAACAGAATAAATAAATTTATTTCTTTAACATGGCTTTAGTATTTATCCAGAACTATACCTCCTTCTAAACTACTTTTGGCATCTAATCCCTAAATTTGATGTAACAAAGCAAACAAAACCAACCTCAAAAACCTTGGGTTTGAATATATTGCAGAGAGTTGTCAGTAATTTAAAACCAAGAGGTAGGGGAAACGGTTTCTAGAAATAGACCCTTTCAGGTCTTTTTTGCTTCTCATATCATCCATATGATCATGACTGTTGGATTCTTATCCTTACCTAATTATATATCCAAGGTGTAGCTGTTACGTGTTGTTTTTATGATCCTCTTTCACCACTTCTCTGATACCTTCTACTTGCTCCTGACTAAGATAAACTGCTGATTACTTGGCTGCTGTCTAGATCACATAGCTCCTATATCTCTGGTTCATATGATGATATCTGCATAGCTTTTTCCCCATTAGGACTCCCTCTTGACTGTCCTTTTACCATATCAGCCTTCCTATCCGTGTCATAACTGTTTGCCCTACCTCTTGGTTTTAAATTAGTTATTTTTAAAGTTGATTGATAAATCAAAAATTGTCACTTTCTTTTAAAATTAAAAGGAGAGAGAGGAGAAATGTGGAAACAAAAGTAAGGAAAGTGGTAAGACTCCACAGTACAGGCAGAGAGATTCATCTCTTTCTCTTAAGTAGGAGGCAAAAGAAGATACCCAAGATACTCAGCTCGTAAACTGCTCCAGTCTGGCTTTCAAGTCCACAACGATGCTTCATTGCTTCTTTTGCTCATCGTGGATGAGAATGATGTTTGTTAAGTAGGAGTAAAGTTCATCTTTCAACATATAAAATACCTTAGAAGCTCTTTTAGAAATTTATAAATTTTTAAGTTATGAAATACTTAGAAATTTATAAGAAGAAAAAACTGAAGTCTAAAGACATTAAGTAATTTGAATCTAAGCTAGTTCATCACCAATAGGCAGTGCTTTCATCCATGTGGAATCACAAAAGAAGACCAAATAAAAACTTACTCTATCTAAAATACCCTCATAAATTAGTTCTATATAGAGAAATTGGAATTACTTGTATTAACAATGTACCTCACAACATCATCACAATTTGTAATTTGATAAAATAGAAGAAAATCTGTCAAATTTAATATTTTATCAATTTACAGATTGTGACAATATTGTCATTTTTATGTAATATGTATGAATATATAACTTAAGAATTTAATGCGCTTATTCTATATTAGTTGTTTTTCACTATTTTAAAGACTGGTGAGATTACAAGGAAGATTTGAGGCTTAAAAAAGAAAGCTTTGACTACATAATGTAGCAAAAGTGCTGGGATATCAACGAAAGAAATATTCTTGATGATGATTTAACTGTAGATTCTCAGGATCGAATGCACTTAAACTATTTATTAATAGTACTGTGCTCATAGACTCTTTGCTATTCTATGCTATAATTATATAAAGGAACTTTTGAGAAATAATCTGCATTGTTGACAGTAAACCAGTTATGAGGTATTTTTTGATAAATGTCAAGATCTAAAAGAGGAAGAAATTGAGGTTGATGATCCGTGAGAAAACAGGTCAGGTATACCAAGAAAGTTAGAATTTATAAATCTTCATATACTGTGGATGATGATAGCTATCAGTAGAAACCCTCCAGAATTTACTCATCCTGACATGTCGTTTGGAGGAAAATTATTAAGATTATGGTTAGCAAGCATCTAATCTAAGATATGACCTATGTAAAATAAATTGTGAAACTTAGATACCATGTCATATTATAAAATGATATGTTAAAATGTGTTGAGATAAGTATAAACAGAAGGGTCAGATCTATTCAGTAGAAAATTAGCTGGAAAGAACTTTTCATTTTTCTCTTAAATTATCATAGGACAAAGTAGACCCTAACTGGGTATTGAAAAATAGGGAATGAAAATACATGGGTGA
>CAUYSK010082622.1:0-17321 GCA_963575035.1 Avahi laniger
TCACAGAAGTGCCAGCGCATGCTGGGGACCTCACGGAGGAAAACTGTGAAGGAGGGAAGGAAGACGAAAAAGGAAGGGAAAAAAAGACATCTGCAAGGTTAAAACTCAGAGCGGCTCCTTTCTCCTTCCTACACTCCTTTGGTATCAGCAGGCTACCAACTTACTTGGAAGCTTTACCACCCCCACGAGCGTAAGCACTGCAGCAACCGTGGAATTGTGGGGAGAGCTTGCATGATCCCAGGGCTTGGACAGTCCCTGTGGGGTTCCCCTCCAAGGAGAGTGACGGAGAGATGGAAGAGCCGCTTTCTTCCATTCACAGGCTTATCCTTCCTGCCCCTCCGCCACCCACTGCAAGCTGGAGGGAGTGCGGTTTTAGTCCAGAATTTGGAAGCAGTCACCTCTCTGCAGCTGGCACAGCTCTTAGCCTGAGTTTCTCACAGAGAGTGGGGTCCATCCCTTTCCCCTTGAGGACCTGCAGTGGACCTGGGGTGCCCGATCTGGGAGCTCCCTGCCTGCAGACGTTTCTCAGAGATTCACGCCAGTGGGTCAGACATATAGGCCTGATCCTGTGCCCCAAGACTCAAGCAGGCTGCTGGGGGACACAGTGGGGAGGTTCGAGAGCTGGACTTGGGAGGCCAGCGAGAGCCCATGTGGGTGGAAATGATGGGAGAATACTGTGGGGGTCTGAGATGCAGCGATCTGGGAGAGCACCCATCCGCCCCGCCCCCCACAGGAAAGCTGAGCTGTTACACTAGGGTGAGTTGTCCCGCAGGAAGAACCTAGCAGGTGGCCCCACAGCAACCAAGCACAGTGTGTTCAGGCACCCAGGTTGTGGGGAACTGTGGCCCCCTCCCTCACAAGAAGTCTTCTCTGTCTGGAGATCCTGCTTTGACCCTTCCTCCAGCGGCTTTTTCCTAGCAGACTGGAAAACAACCTCGGAGCCCTACTGAGATTCAAAGCTGTGCTGTCCAACTGGGCAGGGTCCCCCAGCAGTGCTATATCAACTGAGTGCAGAGCATTCAACACCGGGCTGTCAGGAATTGCATACTCTTCCTCAAGAGCAGCTTTCTTGGGCTGGAGAGCCAGCCTTGACCCTCCTCCCAGCAGCTTCCCCCAGTGGCTGGGAAAACAACCCCTGAGCCCTGCCAAGGCTTTGCAAAGCCTTCTGGGTTTGCACAACTGTAACCATGCCCTGCCTCTTCGCTCCTCCACCCACTCCTGCTGTGGTGGAGATCAAGGAACCCTTTGGGAGATACAGGGGCCCTCTCAAAGCCCGGGGCATTCAAGTGCTCCACCTGAGGGACGAGAGCTTACCATAGGCACAAAAGAACATCTTGGAAGTTGGCTTTTTACTGCAAGGATCAACCACTAACAGGGAGAACTCTTTAGCTCATTACAGCATCTACCAACTCAATCAAACAGGACATGGCCGATTCTTACTCATAAGTATCACCTGCTATTTCGGAGATTAAGCTGGGGATCTCGATATAATTCACACTACCGGAAAGAGTTGAAGACAGTAGAATAGAAGCAATCTGAGGAAACACTGATTTTTAGGAGAGAAACAAAAGTTACAGGCAGCTGAAGCTGTAAGGGGTCTTCCTCTTCCACTGCAGATCTCTGGGCTGATTGGGGAGCTGCTCTGAGTCTGTGTAGAGACATTCCACCAGAAAGCAGGTACTGCAGAGATCTGGTGCCTGCCAATCCCAGGTTACTGCAACCAACAACATCCTGATCATTATGGTGCATGGAACCAAGTCTGCTGGGGACCCAGCCTTCCAGCAATAGTCTTTGCATCACCCCCACCAGTCCAGGGAGGGAACAGACACTCCACTGTGTTCTGTGTGACTGGGGGCCAAGCACACCCCCTCCACACATGGGAGCCAAACAGAGGAGGAACGTCAGATGACACAAGCACCACTTAGGAAGCCTGGGACAATTGCCTCAGTGAGTCCTAGGTAACTACTTAGACAAACCCCTGCTTGTGCAACTGGGCATCAGCAGTCCCTACACTGGTGGAACATTGCCCCATAAGGGCGGCTCTGCCCCAAAATCCCCAGAGCCAGCTCTGAATCTCCCACTGTACCTAAGTCTCAGGCTCTGCCTCTGTAGCTCTTGAGCCTCCTCCAAGCCTGCGATTCTGCTCATGGCTCCAGAGTTGTGCCAGGTCCCGAAGACCCCATTACTGAGTCCCCATCATTACCAATGGGCTGGCAAGAACTTCCTGAGGTCCATCACTTCACTCAGGAACCCCCATCCTTGAGCAGCTGTCCCTCCTGGATTTGGTTTGAGAGAGCCCGCAGCAAAGGAGAACATGTGCCCTGAATACTATTAACCCCGCGCTGAGAGAAGAGGAGCCAGATGAGAAGAAACTAGCAAAAGATCCCTGGCAACATGAAAAAACAAAATATTTCAACACCTCCAAGGGACACACAATGGAGTTATAGCAGTGGACTCCACCCACAAGGAAATTGCCAAAATGACAGAAATGAATTCAGAATATGGATGGAAAATTAGATGAATGGAATTGAAGAGAAAGCTGAACATCAATGAAAAGAAGCCAAAAAAAAAAATTTCAGGAAATCAATGAAAAAAAGAAAAAGTCACTGGAGAACTACACAACATAAGAAAGGATGTAACAGAACTTAAAGAAATCAAAGAGTCATTTATGGAATTTCAAAACACAGCAGAAAGCTTTAACAACACTCTAAACCAAGGAGAAGAAAAGCTTATAAGCAAGAAGGGATTAAGGCCCCATCTGTAATCACTTTAAACGGAACAACTACCAGCCCTAGAATTTTTTTTATTTCAGGGTATTATGAGGGTACAAATATTATGGTTACACTTTATGTCTTTGCCTCACCCAAGCGCGGGTTAAAGGCATGACCTTCCCCCCTACAATGCTCCCCATGTCCTTTAGTTGCGAATTTACCCCACCCCCCAATTTCCTGGACAGTATTGCTGCTATGTGATCACCCTAGAACCTAAGTGCCCGTTAATCCATGAGTGGATTATTAAAATTTGGTACATGTATACAATGGAATATTACTCAATCATAAGAAACAATAGTGATCTAGAACCTCTTATACTTTCCTGGATTAAACTTAAGCCCATTATCCAAAGTGAGGCATCAGAAGAGCGGAAGAATGGGCTTCACTTGTACTTGCCATCAAATTGGTACTAACTGATCAGCCTAGAATTTTGTATCCTGTAAAACTTAGTTTCACAATAGGTGGAGAAATTAAATCTTTCCCTGACAAGCAAATTCTGAGGAAATTTTCCATGACCAGACCTGCTCTGCACGAAATATTCAGAACGACACTGTATACACATCAGCACAACATATTCCCACCAGTGTAAATCCACCTAAAAACACCCCAAAATTGACAACTCTTATAAAACAATAGAACAAGAGGTAAAATAAAGCAAAAAGGGACTACCTAGGATGAACGGAACAACACCCAACATGTCAATGCTATCAATTATGTTAACAGACTGAATGTTCCTCTCAAAGGACATAGGCTGGCTGAATGGGTAAAAAAACCACAGCCCAAGTATTTGTTGTCTCCAGGAAACACATCTAAACCATAAGGATGCACACAGATTCAACATGAAAGGATGGAAAATTATATTCCATACAAAGAGAAATGAATGGAGAGCGGGCGTAGCCATTCTCATATCAGATAAAATTGACTTTAAGCCAACAAAGCTAAAGAAAGACAAAAAGAGTCATTATATAGTGGTAAGGGAGCAATTCAAGAAGAAGACATAATAATCCTAAACATATATGAACCCAACACAGGAGTTCCCAGATACATAAAGCAAAAGAAACAAATAATATCATAGTAATTGCTGGGGACCTCAACACTCCACTGTCAGAGCTCAAAAAATCACCAAAGCTGAAAAGAAATAAAGAAACAATGGACTTAAACCAAACTCTAAATCAAATGCACCTAAAAGGCATTTAGTGAACATTTTACCCCAAAACTACAGAATATACATTCTGCTCAGAAGCACATGGAACATTCAAGACTGATCATATCATAGACTACAAAACATATCTCAAAAAATTCAAAAAATTCGAAATTGTACAATGTACCTTCCCAGACAATAGAATAAAAATAGAAATCAATCACAAAAGAACCACTCAAACTTACACAAAGTCATGAAAATTAAACAACAATCTGCCACTGAACAATTATTGAGTCAATAGATGGAAATAAAAAAATATTATTTGCACTGAATGACAAAAAGGATACAAACTATCAAAACCTATGGGACACGGCAAAAGCATTACTCGGGAAAATTCATACCCTTTAATGCCTATATCAAAAAGACAGATTACAAATTAATAAGCTAATGTCACACCTCAAGGGACTAGAAAAGAAAGAACAAACCAATCCCAAAGCCAGCAGAACAAAATAAACAATGAAGGTCAGAGCAGAACTAAATGAATTGAAAAACAAGAAAACAATACAAAGGATTAACAAAACAAAAAGTTGGTTCTTTTAAAAGAAAAATTTGACTAACCTCATGCTAGTTTAACCAGGAAGAGAGGAGAAAGGATCCAAATAAACTCAATCAGAAATGAAAAGATTTACAACTGATATCACAGAAATAAAAAACATCATCCATGAGTACTATGTAAATCTCTATGTGTATAAACTAGAGAATGTAGAGAAAATGGACAAAAATCTCAATAGATGCAAAAAAAAGCATTTGACAAAAATCCATCACTCTTTTATGATAAAAACTCTCAAGAAATTAGGCATAGAAGGAACATATCTCAGACTTTAAAAAGTCATACTTAACAAATCCATAGCCAACATTTTACTGAATGGGGAAAAGTTTAAAGCTTTCCTCCTAAGAACTAGAACAAGACAAGGATGCCCACTGTGACCATTTCTATTCAACAAAGAGCTGGAATTTCTAGCCAGAGAAATCAGGAAAGAGAAAAATATTAAGGGTATCCAAATGAGGAAAGTGGAGGTCAAACTGTCACTCTTCACTGATGATATGATCTTATATGAAAAACCCCAAAGATTCCACCAAGAGTATTCAAGAATTGATAATTAAACTCATCAAAGTCTCAGGATACAAAGTCAATATACATAAATCAGTATAGCCTTACTATATACTAATAACAGTCAAGCTGAGAGTCAAATAAAAGACTTATACCATTCACAATAGCTACAAAGAATATAAATACCTAGGAACGTACTTATCAAAGGGGTGAAAAATCTCCACAAGGAGAACTATGAAATTCCGAGGAAAGAAATTGCGGAAGATACAAATGGCAAAAACAAATCATGCTCATGGACAGGCAGATTCAACATTGTTAAAATGTCCATACTTCCCAAAGTGATTTACAAATTCAATGCAATGCCCATCAAGTTATCAAAGTCATACTTCACAGATATAGAAAAAATAAGTCTATGCTTCGTTTGGAACCAGAAAAGAGCCTGAATAGCCAAAACAATCTTAAGCAAAAAGAACACATCTAGAGGCATTACATTACCAGACTTCAAACAATACAAGGCTATAGTAACCAAAACAGCATGATGTTGGTACAAAAATAGAGGCATAGACCAATGGAACAGAACAGAGGACCCAGACATAAAACCATCTACCTACACCCAAGTGACCTTGGACAAAGTAGACAACAACATACACTTGGGAAAAGAAGTGCTATTCAATAAATGTGGCTGGGAAAATTGGATAGCCACATGCAGAAGAATGAAATAGGACCCCTACCTCTCACTACTCACAAAAATTAATTCAAGATGTATAAAAGACTTAGACCTAAGGCATGAAACCATAAGAATTCTAGAAGAAAATGTAGGAAAAACTCTTCTAGATATTGGCCTAGGCAAAAAAATTATGACTAAGACCCCAATGGCAATTATGGCAACAATAAAAATTAATAAATTGGATTTGATTAAACTAAAAAAGTTTCTGCACATCTAAGTAAATAATCAACAGAGCAAATAGAATGGGAGAAAATATTTATAAACTACAGATATGGTAAAGGGCTAATAACTAGAATTTACAAAGAACTCAAGCAAATAAGCAAGGAAAAAACAGACAACCCTATTAAAAAGTGGGCAAAAGACATAAACAGAAGTTTCTCAAAAGAAGCAATATGAATGGCTAATAAACATATGAAAAAATGCTCAACATCTCTAAACATCAGGGAAATGCAAATTAAAACCACAGTGAGATATCACCTTACCCCAGTTTGAATGGCTTTTATTTAAAGTCCAAAAACAATAGATGGTGCCATGAATGCAGAGAGAAAGGAACGCTTATACATTGTTGGTGGGACTACAAATTATTACAAACTCCATGGGAAACAGTTTGGAAATTCCTCAAAAAACTAAAAGCAGACCTACCATTTGATGTAGCAATACCACTATTAGATATCTACTCTAAGGAAAAGAAGACTTTTAATAAAAAAGACACCTGTATTCAAATATTTATTGTAGCACAATTCATAATTGCAAAGATGTGGAATCAACTCCAGTGTCCATTGATTCATGAGTGAATTAATGAAATGTGGTATATGTATACCGTAGAGTACTACTTAGCCATAACAAAGATTAATTAATACCTTTTGCAGCAATCTAGATGGAACTAGAGACTATCTTCCTAAGTGAAGTATCTTAAGAATGGATAAATACCACATGAACTCAGTATTAAATTGAAACTATCCAACGAGCACATAAGTGAACAGAGGGAAGTAAAACTCAGTGGATATGAACCTTAGGAGGGTGGAAGGAGGGGAGGTGAATAAACCAACTGAATGGGTACTGTAAACACTATTTGGTTGATGGGCACACCTATGGCTGGGACTCAGGCATTACAAAAATAATCTATGTAACCTAAAACATTTGTATGTCCTTAATATTTTGAAATTAAAAAAAAAAACACTTCCTTCTCTATTGCTGCTAAGACGAGAAAAACGATTTAGCAACAAGTGTGAATTTCACAGATGTACATAAGGAAAGAACAAAGAAAAGGAGCTGGCTTGCCTCCTTTTGTTTCCTGCATTGTTATCCTTCCCTTAATGTGAGGGACACTCATCTGGACTTCCGTATCTGATGAAAGCAGCAGCAGAATTAATATTGTGTTTATAGAGGCCAACATTGGGCTTTTTTGGTAAGAACCTTAAGCTAAAATCCAATCAGAGTTTAGCCCCTCCAAGTTCATTATGCCTGTCTTCCCTCTGAATCAGTATTTTCTTTCAGGGGTTTTCCACTGGGAGTAATGGCAGCTAAGCCTAGAGGGGATATAGCTGTGGCAGTTCTACTTCGTGGATGTAACACCCATTTGCTTTTGGCTAGGGGTTTCTTATTTTAGATATAAGCCCATGAACCCTTTGCAGTCAATGAGTCCTGATAAAATGCATTCCTTCTTGACTTTCATTTCACCCCTTTTGTGAGAGTTCCCTTTTGTTTGCATACTACCTGTGTAGCAGATGCCTTTTTTAAGGTGGTTAGAATATTCTTAAATTCTTCCCTATGTCTAGCATTTAAATGTTTATTGTATTTTGTCCCATATCTTGTGCTATATTTAGAAAACCTAGTGTTAGAATGCACAAGCATTGCTGTATCGCACAATGACTGCTGAAGTTTTATCTTCCTTTTGCTTTAGTTTTGGTATTGAGAAATCACCTCTTCTGGATTAAAATGCAGAAAAGTGTTCTCTCTCTCTCTCTCTCTCTCTCTCTCTGGTGTGCGTGTGCACACACACTCTCAAAAGAACGTATCTTGTTACGTGATCATCATTCTACCTGCATTGTTTCCATCTCAGTGCAGAAAAAGCTATTGTCTCAATCTGTTGCTACAACTTAAAAGCAAATGTATCAGTACTGTGGAAAGTGCAGAAACACATCCTGTGATTCAGTGAGCATGCTATCCATTAAGCAAACCTTTCCATGAGCTTTGGAAACACAGGGAACCAAAACAACCTTTCCAGTCATTTATCAAGGGTCATAAATCTATCATTTCAAGAAGAATGAAACAATAAGCACTGTTAGAGAAGTGAACCAATAAATAGCATTTGTCTTCTATTATTCAACTTCTTCTACATTTTTCTCAAGAAAAAAATATATATAGACTCATCCTGCTTGATATTGAGAATGGGTAACTGTAAACAAATAATAGTATGTAATCAACAAATGGGGCACAAAGTATAAATTTAATTTTCCTATATAAATTTGATAACTGGAAGAAATTTGAATTGTATAAAATATGTATATATGATATTTAAATAATCTGAACAAATTCTTCACATTTCCTCATATTTTATTGATGCGTTGGGCTTTATAAGGGGTGATGGAAAATTTATATAATAATCAGTAAATACTTTAGAAATCATAAAAATGATATCATAACCGTGCAAATTTATTTAATAAACATATATAAAAGTCTCAGACCCAGTCTGAGATCTGTATCTAGCACCCTTTGAGATTTCATTTAAAAATCAAGTCTTTATTATTTTTTACATTCTTGTGTTTCTTAAATGTGGCCCCTTGAATATATTAAATAGAAGATTATCTAGATAGAATGTTAAAACTAAAGATGTTGCATTAATATACCATATTTTTTGCTCTTTCTTTGTTTCAAATCTATTTTAATATATCAATTCTGTACATTTAATCTGGTAATCATATCCTATTACCTCCATATCTCTATCTCCTCAAATTAATACCCTATGTCATGTCAATCACTGTTCAATCTTCTTGCTACAAAAGAGCAATGACATGCAAATTTTTGTGATTTACAACCCTTATCTTATTCCATTAATTTTTGCATCTTCAATTTCAATTCCTGGCTGTCTCCCAACTCTCTTTAACTAAATTGTTTTAAGATGACTATCGGATATCTAGGTACTCATTATTTCTGGAAGCTGTCTCCTACCTTTCAACCTTAACATGATATATACAGCTGTCAAAAACCTGGACATAATCCCACGCATTGAGTTTTCCAATAAGAAACATATTAAGTCTGTTGTTGGGATAGTTTTTGGGAAAAGAACTAAGATTCTGAATAATGGTTATAATTTTAATCAAACTCTTAAGTTTTGTTACACTCATAAATAAAAGGAAAGAATGCCATGACTAGTTCCTGATGTCAGTAAGAATAAGTTGTTTTTCATGACTTATTAACAGATACAGTACAGAAATTACCACTAATTCATCTAGAATAAAATTTTGATATTCCCAAAGAGTATGATTAACCAAAAATTATGAAAGAAGTTTTAATCCTCTTAAAATATAAAAACATGTCTAAAGTAAGTGTCAAGTTCATTTATGTTCTTAGAGTTGTGTTTTGTGAAATGTGATAAAGGCAATGGCAACCATATAAGAATATACTGGCATGTTTTTGATTTTGCCATTGTTGCTCAAAAATTCAAAGTTAATCTAGGGTTCAACTGAAATAACTCTCATTTCAGATATCTAGTAACAACTAATTCTCTTTTTTTAATGATTTTTTTTTTAAATTTCAGAATATTATGGAGGTACAAACCTTTAGGTTACATGTATTGCCTTTGAACTGCTGGAGTGAGGGCTACAAGCATACCCATCCCCCAGACAGTGTACACCACACCCATTAGGTGTGAGTTAATCCATCTCCTCCTCCCCACTCCCGCCTGCCTGACCCTAATTCTCTTTTAAAGTAATTTTGATTTTTAGTTGACTCATTGATCTTTAATTTTTGAAGTTGTTTGAAATATGGGGATTAAGTTCAGCTACCTACAGAACATCTATTCACATTCTCATCCACTTTATTCATTGAAGAGATTTTTTGATCACCAAAAAATTGCCCAATTTATAGAAATCCAGAAAACAAAATATATATTTTGAATATTTTAAAAAGTTAGGTTCTAATGATATTTTTGAGTAGGTGTGAAAACTTTGCTCAAATAATTGAAATAAGTTACATGAAATATTAAAAATAATATGACGTCAGCTATCAAAAATGAAGCCATATTGACATACGGTATGTTTTTCTAACCATATTGTAATAATTGTGCAAAACTTCACCCCATTCACTTCACTTGTCATCTCTTCAAATGATTCTGGATTTATTTGAAAGTACTATCCATAGAAATGTTAAATCTATTTCAAGAGAAATCACAGCACTATGAAGCTAAGGGCACCTGACAGACCTAGTAACCTAGTCCCCCCTAAGTCACAAATGAGAAAATGGACTGCTCGAAATGTGATTTTCTTAATATCCCAGAGCCAATTCAAATCAAAACCAAAACTAGGACCCAAGTATGCTTGGTTTTCATCCCAACACTCTTCCTATAACTGCAACAAGGACAAGTGGTAGCAGCTACAATAAAGTCTTTACATACTTAAAAACTCATATGTAACAAAAAGTGATTTCTGAGGTGTATATATTTGTTCATCTTTGTTATGATTTTATAGAGGCATATATGACATATGATATATATGACATATATGTCATATAATTTTATAACATGTTTATTTATAAATGTATCATATACAATTTTATATTTAGCAAAACCATTTACTATCACACATATTTTAATAAAGTCATTATTGGCACAAAAAATTAGAGATATTATAAGCCATATCTTGTCTTCTTACAATAAATAATTGGTTTATTCCAAAAAAAAAAATCTTTGATATTGGCAATCTTCCTCATTAATGCAGCGAAACATTTCTGGAATTCACTCTATAATGACAGATAAATACCAAGCAGTGAATAATTGGATAAAATATAACAACAAAAAGGACTAATCCAGTCATTTGCCCATTCTTTCCATTAAGATACTTTCAGGTGTCCAATTACCTGTCACTATTGCTAGATCACATAAAAACAACAAAAAGAAACTCTGATAAATATTAATAATTATGGTGGGAGAGCTTAATATTAATCAAGTCACCAGTAAAATAAATATTTTTAAACTATGACAAATTCAATGAAGATTAAGTATAATGTGATCAAAGACACTATCTACACAGAGATCTGACTTTGACTTTGTGCTTGGAAAAGTTTATCCTGAGAGAGCACTGCCTAAGCTACATTTGAAGGACGGATGTAAAAGGTGCATGTTTGGCAGGACTGGTGACGACGGGTATATCTGTGAGAGTGGTAGGGATGATGAGTTCCAACCAGACAAATCAGAGTAGAAACAGCCCTGGGCTAAGAAGGGGAGAAGCATGGGATAGTCTAACCTGAGTGAGGTAGAGAAAGCCTCACAATGAAGATGCCAACATGGGCTTATGGATCCTACAGCCACACAGGCATGCTAAGGACTCTTTGTCCTCCTTTATCCTAAGAGAATAGGCAAGTCGGTGAAGGATTTTACCATTGAAAATGTAATGACAGGATTTCTACAGTTAGAGATCACTTCAGTTGTAATATAGACAACAGAATGGAGGAAGGACATAGTAGATGTAAAGACATTAATTGGTGAGTTTTTATAACAGTAGATACAGGAGAAAATGTTGGTAGTTTTTACTTAGTGTCAGAGGCAATGATGTGGAGAAGAATCAATAGATATTTAGAAAGAAAATACCATGGACTTAATGGATAGGATTTTATGATGGATTAGACACTGAAAGTGAACCAAACTAGAGGGCTTAAGGATTACACCTAAATTTTGACCTGCTAAATGGAATAAAGTATGATGCCTTTCATTGAGATAAGGAAAACCAGAGAAAAACCATAGAGATGGGAGAGAGTGGATATCTTGAGTTTGATTTTGGGAGTATAAAGATAGGGAAAAAGAATATTTTCTCTGTCTCCCTATTGCCTAAGGGTAGTTTTATTATTCGTATTTCACCTTTGAAGGTGAAAAAGCTTAAGAATCATAAACTGTCATTTAAAGTTCTTTCTCCACTAAGAAGTAGTAAGGACTTAAGTTAATCACTTAGTCTCTTTGACTTTCATTTGCCTCATCAATAAAATGGGGAAAATAATCATGTTACCTATATCTATGTTGTTAAAAGGTCAAAGAGATGTGAATGTGCAAGTCTCTTATAAATTCATAATTTTATGCACAGTAGTGTATACATGTAGCCACAGCTACAGGGAAGGCTGAGGTGGGAGGATAACCTGAGCCCAGGAGTTTGAGGCCAGGCTGGTCAATATTGCAAGATCCTATCTCTAATTTAAAAAAATACAATCATAATCTTTATAATGATACATATTTTTGCATTGCTTCTGGGTATCTCTAAGTAGTATACAGTACAGTACCTCTGGAAGCAAGCCCAGAACATCCTTAGATGTCAATTCCTTAATATGAATTTCCAAAATCAAAAGTCCATATTATAATATACCCAACATAAAAAAATATTATTAAAAAACTTCAAGATCTTTAACCTCAGTTTCTTAAATATCCTCAGAGAGGAAATACCTACAGGATTCCTTTTGATCACCCGACATGAAAAGATATTTTCTATGTTCGCCACATATTAGTTTTTACTAATATTCATTGGGGTGCTTTAAGTGTAACAGGCACCATTTTAACTATGTTTATGTGTACTGATCCATTTAGTCCTCAAAATAACCATATTGGAGACTTGCCATTTTTACTTTCAATTTACCAGGGCACATAGAGATTATATAAAAGGTTTAAGGTTGAAGAGAAAATAAGTAACAAAGTTAGAATTTCTGAACCCAGTTGGTTGATTTCACAGATGACATTCATATCTTTATGCTAAGTTCTGGCCTATGTTCTACTGAATCACTCCAGGGTATTAAGTGTTAGAGTATGTTATACATCTGAAACAAATCCAGCATGAATCCCATTATTAACTTACAAGAGAGTGGATCAAAATTTTCAACTACTTTAAGCAGAATGACACCACAACCATCAGTAAATGAGCTCTCCACTTGTAAAGCACTGTAATAAAGGAGTGACTGAATATACCATATATGGAATTTTGAATAAAACTATACCATTTTATTTTTAACAATGTTAAAAATATCAAGAACAGTTTTCGTCATGTCTACCAATATGTTAGTAGTATTATTTATGTCAGATTTGAATATTGAAAAAAGTATATTATTAATTTTTGAAATAATTGAGTTATTTAATAAATGGGAAAGGCTTGTTTTTCTAATTATCTCATAACAATAGTAACATTGCTCTGTGAATCATGCTTAGATATAAAGAAAAAGAAAGAAGAGTTTATAAAACATCTCAGCTAATACTGAGAATTTCAGTGTTGAAAATTCAGGGAAATCTTCTACCATGACACAAGAAAACCTAATAAACTATCCAAGTGATGTATAATTATACACAATTTATAAACTTATTACTTTGACCAATTATTCTTTACTCTTTATTCTTTACTCTCTATATACTTCCACATACAAATTTTGGAAAGAATGACTAAACTTCTCAAAAGCAAAAGCTACTCTTAGTAATTTAGTTCTTTGACAGAACCAAAGTTGACATTCATACACTTCTTGGTGAAAAAAAACTGAGATGCCCAAAAGAAATTCAGCCAATTTCAGAATCACTACACTTGCTTGCTTTCCATTTCATCTTCATTTTGTAAAAGCTTTATGAAAGCCAAATGAGGGAGGTACTGGCAGACAAAGTACATTAGAATCTCTTAACAAAGAATCACCAACACCTTTTTAAAGGTCAGATGAGCTATTATAGTTTGACTTAGTTTTGATTTAGAGGTAGAATAAAAATCTAATAAAATAGTCAAAGGCCAAAGTAAAAATAAAGAAATAGTTACCAGTTGTGGCAAAGAGAAAGAGTGAGAAAGAATAAAAAATAAAGGAAAAGAATGAACTATTTAATGTGTACCAACTCTGCATACATTCTTGATAGGCCCAATGATCTGTGCTTATGGAACAATTGTAAATGCTATAAAAATACTCAAATATTTAACTGTATACCTACAGGATTTACAAACCCAAAATTATATTAAACAAGTCATCCATAATTCCAGTCTTACTACTCTGTCATAAAAATAGCTCATAATGTCTCTAAATAGGTGTGAATCACGAGATTCATTGGGTCACTCATTAGTTATATGTTGCTATGTTTGGGTTGCTATTTCTTCCGAGACAATACTTTTTAAATAATTACAAGGCAAATTTCTCACATATTTCAGCCAACACCTAACATTGTTTGGGGGCTAGCTTACTTTTAGGCCATTCTTCTTTCCTTCTAGAGCAACTAGAATACCCTACTGCACAATGAACTGCTCTATTTAATCTGCTCTATTTAACCTTCCAATGTTAACCTGCTCTTGCTGCTCACATAACCTACCCTATTTAACATTCTAATGGCAAACATTGCATTGTATGACTTCTCAGTTACAGGGACAAAATAAATGCTATCAAATGTTATTAAAAGTTAGTAATGGAGCCATGAAATGTTCACAGTATGGCAACTCATCAAGAATTAATGTTAAAGATGCTTAAAACAAAACATGTCTCAATTAATCCACCAACAACCGATTAAGGAATTATCATCACTATCTTTAGAGATGAAGGAAATGAGTTTTAAGAAGGCTAAAATAAAAGTAAGTATCATGGGAGATGGATTATATAGAAAAAAGGGTAGAAGCCTTATGTTTTATTGTTTTATTTCCTTCATAATAAAATTAGGAAAACAAATTATTAATAAGTTAACAAGGGCATGTTACACATGCACACACACATGCAACCTATAGAGATTCAAAGGAGGTGAAACATGAACATACACAAAAGCAAACATGACAGAGATTAAATATATAATTTTTCCTTTAGGAAACATTTCAAAGTTTTTCACAGGAGAGGAAAATATTTTTGTCCCTTTTCCTTACTCATAGAAATTAATACATTTAATTTCAACCTGAAACTTATTTTTCTCCAATATACAAAGAGATAGTTTAATAATTTCCAAGCACGATATGGAAGTCTGATGTGTTGAAATATGAACACATAACTACCGTCCCTTGCATTACTAATAAAGTAGTTGGTCCCATATGGCTATTCCAGGGAGTGTAAAATGAAATACATATTCATATATCCTCTATTTACTAATTTATAAGGCAGACATTGAATATTTTATATCTGTATGAATTAATAGAAAAGCTATAATGCCAACAAAATGGATAGGCTATGCTTGAACTGCTCTTCATTCGCCTATCTCTCTCACAGCCATCTATCTGCAAGAAATGTAACAGATAAGGACTAGGGTTTTAAAAGGACTTAAATTTTCTTCAGTTCAAGAGCCTCTAATAAAATCTGTTTGTTCTATATCCCAGATTTCCATGATATAGCATTATCTAATATGTTGCATTACTTGATAAGGAATTAGTGCAAAGAGATGAAATCTTATCTTACAATCAAATATCAAACTAAAAAAAAATCCCTTCTAATATGAAGTTCAAATACCCCTCACAAATTTGAGCACCTCTTTTCATTAAATCTCTAATTCTGTCCACTGGATTGACAAATGATGGGGCACATTCCAGAAAAGTCTAGCAGGCAGGGAGTGGGAAACAACCTTGGAAGTGCCAAAGGACAAGTAGGGAACAGAAACCATATGCTTAATACACTTTTCTGTAAATACCCAAAGATTTAAACCAAAATGGGAAGACTGTAGCCGAATATTTCACTTTGTGCCTCTGAGTGTGGCATCTGTGTGCCTAAGGCTTTCCACTCCAGACCATAGATTTATTTGCCATGCTTGAATTTCTAAGGATTCCTCTTTGTGATACATTTCTCTCTCAACTGCTCTGCAGAAAACTAATTTCTCTTGCACTTGCTACAGAAAGTTTTTATCAATAACACCACCATACAGAGATTATTGCTTTCAGCTGCATGGGCAGATGTAGGCACACTCATGTCTAACTTGCTAATTGAATAGTTCTATAAATTATCTATGAGTCACAAATAGACACCCTGCAAAAGAAGGAAATGGCGGTGCTTGAATTAGCTTTCCTATTCTCCTCAATCTCTTACATTTTTAAACTTTTCTTCATATCCCAGCAGCATTTCATATTGCTGTTCCTCTGGGTTTTTTTTCCTTTTCTTTACATTTTTTTCTTCAGTTTTTTTTTTTTAATTCATTTCCTTTGGTTTCATAATTTTATTTTTAAAGTAGAAATGTCTGGGGTTTTAACTTTAAAATCACTGTGACAGAAAATATTTACTAAATATGTATATGACAGTTAATTGAGAACACTGATTACTTCAATGTGCTATTTTTCAATTCTGTGTTAGTCATCCTATTATTGTTCATACTTTTCTTAAAATATTAGGTAAGGTACCTTACCATCATGGAGACTCAACTTACATTTTTACCACATGGTTAATTCTCCTTTGATGTTTAAGATCTTTTCTTAAATAAATACAAGTCATCTCTGAAATTCAGGAACCCAAATTCAGATTCTCTCTGTGACATTGGTTTGGACTACAATCTCAGGTTTCTATTTGGTTAAATAGAAATTCGCATACTAAGCATATCAATTTCCTTCAATATGCTCATTTGGAACTCATTGCGTCTAGGGCATAATTTGAGGAAAGTTAAAAAGAAAAAAATAATGCAGGGTTGTGGGAGATTGATTGTTTCACCATCTGCTACCAAACTTCAAGACTCTTTGTATTACAAAATTTTACCTGAATTTTTACCTGAAATCAAATGTCTATAAAATGCTACTATTATACTATGTCTTACTTAGGAGAAATATTATGTTATTAGGTATAAAATATCCAATTTCTTTAAATACTAAGCTTGACAGTTGTATCTTAAAGCGTCAGGAGAGAAATTGTCTTGAAGCTTGTTTTTCCTTGCTGTTGCGACATAGAGGCAAACCATTTCTACACGGTATTGTTATGTGTGATGAAAAACAGATTCTTTTTGACAATTGCAAGCATTCAGCAGAATAGTTGAATAAAGATGAAGTGCCAAAACACAGTCCAAAACCTAATATTCATTAAAAAACAAAAAAGTTAATGGTGTCTGTTTGGTGGTCCAGTGCTGGTATTATCCACTACAGCTTCATGAAACCTGGTTAGTCAATTACAGCAGATGTCTACTGTAACCAATCGGATGAAATGCGGAGGATGCTTGTGATTAAGGAGCCAAGACAACGCTGGACAACATGTGGCACAAACAATGCTGCTCAAACTATAGAGGCTGGAGTTGAAAACTCTCTGTCATCTGCCAGATTCACCAGACCTTGCACTGACTACCACTTCTTCCAGGCTTTGGGTCGCTTCTTGCGAGGAAAAATATTCAATTCTCAATAAGCTGTGGAAAACCCCTTTCACAATGTCATGGCCACTCACTCTCCAGGCTTCTTCATTGCTGGCATAAGCAAGCTA
>CAUYSK010082623.1:0-60973 GCA_963575035.1 Avahi laniger
TGGTATACATATACCACATTTTATTAATCCTCTCATGTAATGATGGGCACTTGGGTTGTTTCCACATCTTTGCAATTGTGAATTGTGCTGCTCACATATGTAATTTTTAAAGACTATAAAAATGTTTCTATATGCTAAACATCTTAAAACTATATTTTCCTTTGTATTTATATCCCCTTATTCTATATTTTGTGTTATAGTCTCATAGTTTAATAATATTACTCAATTTCCTTGTTGAATTGTCAGTTCCAGGATATTCAAAAAGAGTCTCTGCTTATTCTTATCCTGGAGACCTTGAGAAAAAGCACTAACTTGTGAAAAGTTATGTGAGATTTGGCAACACCTCTGAGGCCCCATGTCCTTATCTGTAAAATAGGGGATTATAACACTTATGCTATAGGGTTGTTCTGACAATCAAATAGACAACGTTGTATTAAATGCAATACGAACCATTGGTACTCAAAGAAGTGTAGTACGGATTATTCTTTGTCTTTCAAAAACTTGATCACTTTGCAAAATGCCCCAGTTTCACTGAGAATCAAGTTTTCTTTTAGTCATTTTGTGGGAAGGAACTGTGAACTCATACGTGATCTGATTTACTGAGAGGCACTGTGGTGTTGTGGAAAGAGTTTCGAGTCTACAGTCACCAAAAAGCAATGCCAGATTTTATCCATGTTATCAATCAGCATTCCTCACATTTTTAATATCCATGACCTCCTACAAAAACAGAAAGTACTATAAAAGCCACATTTAGTATTAGTTAAAATTTGAAAATAATTTAAATGCAACAGCCAGTTTGGTGAGCCAAATTGCTCATATTCCTCTCTACCCCTACCCCAGAGATTTTTTTATGTGTTTCTTCTCAGGTATCATTGACAATCATACTTTGAATGATGCTAGAATGCTTAGGTGGTCCCAAGGAATCTCTTTTTGCCTAGTTTCACAAGGTCAATCAAACAGACCCTTCGTGCTCCATAATTGAATGATCAATCAAATCAAAAACAACTGATCTGTTTTAGGCATGTCAGCAACATATTGATTTCACTGATTGAGCTCTGTTCAAATACAATGAAGGTGATGAAATGGCCAAATAAAGGACTCTGTGCCCAAATCCTCCCTCTCTCTTTTTCAATTATTGTAATTATTTTGTAAATTGATTTTAAGGTTGTTAATACATGAATCTATATGTATCATGACATAATGGAAAGAATTGGATCAAAACCTCCTTTGACCACTCGTTGTCTGTATGAGCATAAAAATGACTCTTCATCTCTAATGTTTTTTATCTATGCATTGATCTCTCCAATTAGAGGGTAAAATGTGATAATGTGGAAGCCACTACAAGGCAATAATTACTATCAGAATCTTTGGGATCAAATCACATTGCCATAGATCTCAGCTCTGCAATGTCCTTGCTATTAGACCTTGGGCAATTGACTTAACTTGCTTGTGTCTTAGTTTCCTTGGCTGTAAAATTGCAATGAAAACAGTAACTACTTCACAGGGCCTTTGTGAGTGATAGTTACATAAAGCATTTATTTTAGAGTGTCAGACTTTGGAAGCAATCAGTAAAAATTAGCTTTACCATTCTTACTTTTCGAAATGCCTTTTGTTATCTATTTCTTGCCTATGTTTTCCATTTTATTTCACAAATGCTGAGCTTTCACATTGCATGAGGCAGCCACTCTTGGTTGTCCACCAAAATCCAATCTCCAAGACTCCCCCAGTTATAAAACTCCCCAACATTAGCTGGGCATATGATTTCCAAATTATAGACTTCATTTCTGTGTCTTCCCTGTAGATAGATGTGGTCATGTAAGTGCTACCCAATAGACTATAAGAAGTACTGTGTGTAACTCCTGGGAAGTATCTGTAAGGAAAAGAGGTATGTGCTTTTCTGTCTCCTTCCTCCTTTATATTGGATACAGTGTGGATATTTGGAATAGAACTAAACCATGAGCCTGAAAATAAGGTTGAATAGCTTGGACTATAATTTGAAAAATAGGAGTGGAGGATGGAAGAGCACAGCAGAAAAATATAAGGGTTCTGGGACTCTAATGATCATGGAGTCACTAAAGCAGTTGTAGATCTTCTATTAGTGTTTATGTACAAGAATAAGGAACATACTCATGTCTTGTTGAAGTCATCAGTAGTTGGGGTTGAGAAACTATCATGTGATCATACTAATATGGATCACCTTGGCACCATAAAATCAAGTGATTACACAGTGCTGGCTAAAAATGCCCATAGATAATAAATTGTGAGGAAAACAGTCTCTTTGCATAAGTACAATAATATTCTTATCTCTCTTTCTTTAATTATATAAAATAAATGAATAAATTAATAAAGAGAAGATTAGAAAAATAAGTGAATCAACTTACTGTCCTTCAATCTATTTCAGAACAGTTTCACTGCTCTCCCAGTAATCTTTAGAATTAAAATGTAAGTTATTTATATTTCAGCAATAAAAATGTTAGAAAAAACACAGTGCTGAAAATTGAGGGACCTGGAGTCTGCCATGCTCCTTTTTGAGTGAAGCATGTGCCTTCGAAAATTCACTGTTTCTGAGCTTTAGTTTATTTCTCTATATGACTTACATCATAATATCATCCACTTAGTTTATTTCTCTGTATGATGTACATCAGAACATCAATACTTATGTAGAGTGAAAAATTGTTTATAAGGTAATAAATATGTACGTATCTTGAAAAGTTAAAATCTAGAACATTTTTAAGGTATTACTACAACTAGTTTCACTTATGGCTAATGTTGACTCAGAGGTTCCATGGAAAAGAACAACCAAGGGGTGTTTCGGAAACTGAAAGGCTGCTGATGCGCCAGTTGGCAGTACATCCTACTGGGATTGAGAATATGCATTTAAGCACTTGGGTCTGCTCGTCACACCTGTCCCCAACCCAATCCCTGCCCTCTGTGAGGAGACACAGACTGCTATTCACTGTAGTGTGTGCATGCTGTCAAGAATGTGCTGCTGCTCCTGTCCATTGGAATAGGCAGTTGGTTGGCAAAGCCATCAGACACCTGTCCAGCCTGAGTCATCCCTATTCACAGGATGTGCCTCACAGCCAGGGTGGAGAGTGTTCAGTTAAGGATGAGAGGCCTGGCTAGCCCAAGCTGGTGCAGCTGATGCTCTCATTCATTGGCAGCTTTGACGGGAAAGCAGAGAGCCATGGTCTAATTTCACTTACTCCTCATCTCCTCTTTGACAGATGGGTGTTTGCAGTGGAGTGGTCATGCACATTCGTTCAGGCTCAGGAACCTTAGAAGGAATTTCTTGGGAGCTTGGAGGTAATCAGCTATTTCACAGGAATTAGAATGAATGGTGGTGGTATTGATATGATATCTCCTCTCATCACTGATGCTTTCTTCCAGCACACCCAGCTTTGCTATCACAGTTACTTAATTAAAACTCCAGGTCATTATGCCAATTACAGAACTGGTCAATAGGTTTTGTAGGTAAAAATTGATTCCATAAGTCAAAAAACTCTTGATCTTAGCTGATATTTTTTTATTTGTTAAACTGATCTATGAATATTGGAATTTTTATAGGAACCAAATGGTCATCAGTATTGTAGTTTCGAGGACATTTTAAATAATTAACTCCTTATTTCAATAGTCTCTCCGGAATTTCTACATAGAAGGGGTTTAGGAGCTGTGACACACATGGAAGGAGAAAGTTGGAGTCTTGAAAATTAATTTCTTATGGGTTTTGCAAAATATGACAGACAAGCATTTCTAAGAATGCTAAGTGCCTGATAGACACTCAGGTCCTTACTTTACAACTGGCATTGCCTTTCTCTCTCTAGACAGTGAATTATCTGAAACACAGAAACAGAAATAAAATTGGAAAAAAAATAGCCTTTTTAATGACAAAGCAGGATTAGAGTAGGCAGTGTAGAATAGTGTCCAGAATAAAATTTTCTTCTGTGTTTCTGCTAAATTAACTAAACTGCTAAACTCACAAGCCCAGACCCAGGCACAGTACTGGGACTGCAAAGTTTTCCTCATATAAATGTAATCTATGCTGGTCTACACTCCAGTCTACACTGGTCAGCTCAGCTCATAGAGGAGAGTTTCTGGTCTACAGGCAGGCAGGTCCCATAAAAGAGATCCAAAAGCAGTCACAAAGTAACCCTTTTCAAAATGGCTAATTTCTCTTTTGCAGCAAAATATATCAAAGGTAAAGAGAAGGGCAGAACATCTCAACTCAATATTTGGGAGATGGCAGAAGCTCCTATTTTATGGGTTAATGGTATTGCTGGCTCCTTCCTATAGTGGCCAGACTTAAAGAGAATGGGGGGCATAAGACGGATGAATGAGAGGAATCCTGGATTTGGAGCCAGATGGAACTAACTTTGAATCGTAGATCTGCTATTTACTAGATTTGGAACAATCTCTTCATCTGCAAGCGCTGAGACTCCGAGCTTTCCTTCAGAACAGCAGAGTGAGAGGCTGTGTGGTTGAGAGCCCTGGCTGTGAAGATAGAAATACCTATGCTTGTTTACGTGTGGCTCTAATGTTTTCCAAAAGCTGGGTTTTACATTTGTAAAATAAGGTTAATACCTTCTGTCTTGCAGCCTAATTTCAGGTAGTTAATGAGAAGCTATGCATGAAGAATTTAATGCATGGTAAATGCTAAATAAATATTATTTAAAAAAACCAAAGAATTTAACTTTAACTTGTTTAACTTCATTAAATCATAGTCAGGTTATAGAGTTTAGTGGGCTTATATATCAGGGCAAATGCCACAACAAGATGAAATAGGGCTTGCTTCTCTAGTAATTTCTAGGGCTTTCTTTAAGTGTAACAAGGCCCATTTTCACCTATCATTTCTAGTATTTATCCTTCAAAGTAGCATTAGGTCTACCAAATCTGAAGACAAACTGAGTTATTTTATGAAATATCTGAGCATTTACCTGCACTCAAAGGCTGCTACAGCTCAAAAAGAATAATGACACTACATCAGCAGGAGTGATCAAGCCTCACTGAGAAATTTTACCCCTTTCTGCTATTGAATTCACTCCTTTCAAACAGGACTTGAGTTCATGCCTATGAATTGAAGGGGGATAATTGAATAAAGTCTGTGATTTTTTATGTTTCTAAGTGGAGCATTCATGAGGAATATCAATGCATAAAACAGTTAAAAGTAGGGCTGCTCTGTGGAAGCCTCTGGGCCTCCAATTTCCTCATGTTTTCCCTCCTCCAGCAGCTCCAAGAGTCCCCTGTGCTGAATGAAACTGCTAGAGAAACATCCATAAGGTTGATGTTATATCATTTCAAAAGGGCAATTTATCCCTTAGGTGTGTGGATCCATCCAGAAGACCCTGGTCCTGAATTCAGTGGAGACATTCATGGTATGTATAAGATATATGGACCAATCTGCATATAAAGAAAATGTAGACCTCTTTGTATACAAAATGGTATAGAAACTAAAATGATTACTAAAGAGTCTATAGCTACCAAATTTATTATATAAAATTAATATTAAGTGAAACCAAAGTCTAAAGCAAACCTGACAAATACACACACCATATAGGCAGCAGAACCATTCCTAAAACATAGTAGAGTTAATAACACACAGGAGGTCCTAAAATATTTATTGAATAAATAGAAAAATCAATGGCTCAATAAATCAATAATTGTGTGTTAGAGTCAATGACATTCTTTTCTTCTGAATGGACAGACTCTCTTTTGATAAACGTATACAGACCTGTGTATTTAAATATTATCTACATGTCAATAATATCAACATTTTCAGTTGTAAATACAATCCCTCCATGGAACTCCAGACATTTGTGTTCAGTTGTTCACTTGAAATCTTTTAAAGGATGTCTAATATGGATCTCAAATTTAACACAGCCAAGAGAGAGTTATCTTTCTGTGTCCTACCGTCTTTCTGCAAGATATTCCTCCATGTGTCTCCTCTGCTTGTCTATTATTGCATAAAAAACACCACCAAGAATTGGTGACTTAAGAAAATAACAACTATGCACAAATATTTTCACAAATTTTTCACAGATCTGCAATTTGAGAAGAGATTGACAAGAAAGACTTGTCTCTGCTTCAAGCAGCATCAGGTGGGCAGCTGAACTAAAGAATGGATGATCTATTTCCAAGGTGGCTCAGTCACTTGGCAAGTTGGTGCTGGCTGCTATGCTGAGCTAATGCTGAAAGCCAGGGACCTTGGGTCTTCTCCAAGTGGGGATCTCCATGTTGTCTAGTCTTCTTCACAGCATGGTGGCTGGGTTCCAAGGGGGATCATCCCAAGAGAACCAGCGAGAAACTGTATCCCCCTTTATGACCTAACTCAGAAGTCATGTAGCATCATTTTGCAATGCCATTCCATACTCTATTAGCTAAGGAAATCAAAGAGACCCGACCACATTCAAGGTAGAGAATCATAGACTCTACCTGTAGGAGTAGAAATGTTCTGGAAGAGCATGGAAATATTATTTCAGCCATTTTTGGAAAATACATTGTGCCACAGCTTTACATATCAGAAGACAAGGACACCATCATTATTTCAGTCAATTACTCAATCCAAAAACTGAAATATTGATAGTATCCTGAGTCTGTCTCCTTGTTTCACATTCACATTCATTTAATCAGAAAATCCTGTCAACTCAAAACACACCACAAACATGAGGTTGTTGTCATCTTTAGGAAAACATCCTACACCAGGATGTCATTCTTTCTCTCCTGGATGGCTTCAAGAGCCTTTTTATTCATCACTATCATCCTTTCTTTTGTTCCTGCATTCCATTCTCCCTATGGCAATAGGAAAATCATTTTTAAACATAATATCCTTCCCTGCTTAACAAAATCTCCAAGGACAAAGTGGATCACAGCCTAGTGATAAAGAGAGCAATTCACTAGAAAGATATAAAAATTCTAAATGTCAATGAATCTAATATTATAAGTATAAAATATGAAAAGCAAAAACTGACAAAATTGATTTGATAATTCCACCCTCATAAATGGAGAATTTTTCATAACTTTCTCAGTAATTGATAGATCAGGAAGAGGAAAAATATTAATGCTAATGACACATGCCTTAATGGGTTACTAGTGGGCTGAGATACTCATCTGCTTGGCTGATGGGCTGTCTCCTGCCCCAAGCAGTCTAATCTCAATTGTTATGTTTATTCACGTTTCTATTCATATTGAAAAAGACTGGAGATCACTGCCTTAGTCTACTTTTCGAACAATAAGACACACAAGAATATTCATTGCATTAGTGTGTTGTGACAGTGAACATTCAAAAAAATAAAATATCAATTGGCAGTAGAATGGAAAATAAAATTGTTGTGTATCTATGCAATGGGTTACATGCATGTATCAACATGAATGAATCTCACAAATATAATATTGAGGAAAAATATTTGCAAGAAACATGAAATATGATGTTATATATGTAAATGCTATCATATAAATTCGTCCAACAATATTATAATTATTTACAGATGCTTACATATGCTCTGAAAAAATGAAGACAAGCATAGCAATGAAAGACACCAAATTCAGGCTAGAGATTGTCTTGGAAAGATGATGGAAGCAAAGAAGAGAGGAACATAAATACAGCAATGGGATCATGAGGGAAATAAAATGTACTTAAGTTATTTTTTAATATTTCTCTTCTGTAAGGGTCAATAATACATAGGTTATTATTGTATTATTCCTTATATATTTTTGTACATATCAAAAATAGAAAAGAAAGCAAAATTTCAGCTTAGAGTTTATAAAAGCACACTCACATGTGCATAAAACACACACAGACACACACACACACACACACACACACATGTGTCTCTTGTGACTTCCCATTAGACTCCTTATTCTGGTTTACAAAACACACATTCTATGATCTCTGCTTACCTTTCAGATCTGCTATCATACCACTCTTCCCATTCGGATCCTCCGGTATGCCAAGTTCATTTCTGCCTTCGAGCATGCTTTCCCCTGGTGTCTGTTTGCCTGACTCCTTACCATTTAGAACTCAGCTTAAATGTCAAGCACCTTCCCCTAAACATGCAAGCTAAAGCAGTTGCTGCTGTTCTTATCATTTCACTCTTATTTTCTTCTCCTTGTAGTCTATATACTTATTGAATTTTTTTTACTTATTTGATTGCTTCATGCTTATCTCCCCTCCCCGACTGCCCTGTCTAGGACTTGAGCTCTGTGGGAGCGGGGATCTTATCTTACCTGCTTGTTTCCCACTGGACCCCCTGTTACATGAAGGGGTCTCACCCACTGAAGGCAAAAAATAAATATATGTTGAACTGCTATAGAAATGAACATAGGCTAGAAAACTACTGAAACAAATACAGTCTGCTAGTATTAAGTTGTTAGTGTTATCTTCATATTACGAAAATTGAAATATCATTTTTGTTTTAGGTTTTTAAAAATTTATATTATAGTTGGTTATGTATTAGCACTGAGGTCTTAACATAAATCACTTCTGGTGAATTTTTATGTGTAAATTATAGAAGGCACTCAAATCTGGCCATCCTCATTCTCTAGCTGAAATACGTGCGCGTTGTCTTGTCACTGCAGAAAGGTGACAAACGCTCATTAGAAAACCATCTGATCAGACCATGCACCCACTTTATCTTTGAGGGTCATATCTCTTGTTGCTTATATTTCTCAATGTTTGACAAAAGTAACTTGTATATGAAATATAGAGGTGTTACCTTGATGAAGGATTCTATGCTGTAAAACTTCCAGGCCTTGGTCTCTATAAAAGCACAGATATATATGGTAGAAAGGAATGTGTTTTCCAACTGTATCCCTCTACCTCCAAGCTATACTTGTATCCAGGCCATATACAAAAAGACAGTTAATTGCATCTTCAAAACTACATCTTCTGCAAAAGAGCAGTAGATAGTCCTACATCCTGGAAAAATGAGAGCCATTATTCTATTAATATAATAACTTTTTAGTTAAGTAAGTTCTTCCTAAGAGCTAGTCTCAGTCTCTCAAAATTTCTCTGCATAATCTCTTTGATTAAACTTCCTAGTTTTAGTCATGGTCCTGCCTGTCACTAGCTGTGTGACCTTAGGCAAGTTTCTGAATCTCTCTGTGCAAGATGGATGATTCACAACAGGATTTTTATGAAGATTAAAGAACTGCTGTATGTAAAGCATTTAGATCAGTGCCCAGAATATAGTAAAACATCATATAAGTGTCAGCAATAAATACTCTTTCTCTATTGACTTTAGGAGATTGGCTTTGACCTTTGTGGTCACAAGAAAGAGTTGGTGAACTTCACTCATAGTTCACATAAGGTTCTAAACAATTTGACTAAATCTATTCCTGTATCTGTTTTTTCCCAGGCTTAGGATATTTGTTCAGGATGTCAACGGTGATACTTGAGGACAAATTGTGGTTGTATACTTTGTGGTAAATAATTCCTTTTATAATTTTCCAGTGAATTTTCGATTACTTTGACTGGGCTGGCTAAGGACACTATAAATATGACCCTTAATTATCTCTCTACTCACCTCTCCTCTTCAATTGCCTTTGGAAAACAGTGTTTCCGGATCATGGTAATTCCCCCAGTACATTTGTATTGAACTGAATTGAAATGCTGAAATTATTGCCATATAAGCCAATTGAGTTTTGTTATATAAGCCCAATCACTTCTAGACTTTCAAATTAGTGGTTGTCTTTGCTATGTTTAATCATTTGTCCCTTCTCTGAATATTTATTAAGTTTCCCCTTTATTTCAAAGGCATTAGTATCTCTAAAACCAAGGTGTGATCAGCAGTGAGATTAGACAGAAAAATTTGTATGCCTGTGTACTATTATCACATACCTGCAACTTTTTGCAGTTTTATGTTATAATATTTGCTCATCTAATAAACACTGAAGATTTACTATGTGCCAGACTTCAGGTGCACCAATTTGGGGAACAATGACTTAGCTCTCCTTAAGAAATTCAAAATATAGTGGGAGAAGACAGACACATGAAAAAAGAGGGAGAGAGGAAGAGAGAAGGAGAGGAGAGAAAAAGGGAGAGGGGAGAGAGAGAATTTTAACATAGTTCTATGACAGAGATAAAGGTAGGGAGTTTATATGAGTTCAGAGGTTCAGAGGATGGGCAACTTTGGGGTAAAGTAGGATTAGGGTGCCATAGAAGATAGAAATCTTCTCAGTAGAGCTGATACAAGCTGAGTTTCAAGTATGTGGTAGGAGCTATCTACATCAACACGATAACATTGCAGGCAAGATGAATCACATCAGAGAAGGTAACTCCTTGGGACCTGTAGCTAATAGAGGAGTTCTCACTCTATTTCTCTTTTCCGTAGGAAGAAAAAGTAACCCATCACCCTTCACAGAAAAGTAACAACATTTTGAGAATTCATCTGGTTCATATGTTTAAATTAACAAATAAACTGTGGTGAGTCCCAGAGAAGGAAACTGATTTGTCTTTGAAAATTTTCCACTTAGTTCCCTAGCCCAGGCCCCTAAGCAAAAGTCACTGAATTTTCTTCAACAGAATCCATCCAACGAGCCGATCTAGCCTTGCTTCTTTTCCAGGGACAACTTCAGGACCTAGCATCGAAGTCAGGAAGCTCTGTAAAAAGTCAGCTTGACTCATGGCCCTGTGTAGTAGTAGCTAGATTATTACCTTAAACCCATGGCTATGCCTCAGAATCAAGTGACGGTGCAAACTTTATTCATTCAATTGTTTATTCTATAAATATGTATTGTCACTTACTATGGGCCAGCTGCCCTTCTAAGCATAAATGATATAGTGGTAACTAAGTTTTGTTCCCCTGTCATTTACAAAATCAGTCTCCACTTTATTTCTGCGAGCCCAACACCTGTCTTCATTTCCCAGGCAGCTTCTCTGTGGCTGGGACTTTTCCAGGCTGTGATGAGACCTTCTTGAGGTCTCAAGTGCCATTCTAGAATTGTGGTTCCTGTGGCCAGATGTCTATTACCTTCTGCTAGGTTCTAAATTTGTTTTCTGTTCCAGTCCCCACTGCTATTGCATTTCACCCACTTACTGATAATCCTCTCTATGATCTAGCTGGATTTCCTCTTTCTACATTTACCCCAGAGGACCCATCTGGCTTCCAAGGCATAGTGCTCTACAGATTGCCTTATTCTACCATGAACCAATACCTGATCTTGGGACTCAAGATCACCAGATGAGTTAATGGAGGTATGAGATAATTATTTCAGTTAACATCTATTTACTGAACAACTGATGTGTGGCAGGCAGTAGTTTGTTACATAGCCTTGTGAAGTTACTTATTCTCCCTGAAATTCAGTTTCTCCAGCTCAAATAATAATACCTATCTCTTGGGTTATTAAAATTAAATGAGATTATATATAGTTCACTCTTAGGTTAGATTCTCTAGAAGCAGAGCCTGAGACAGGGATTCATATACATGGGATTAACTGAAGAAGTACGTTCTGGAGAAGCTGGTAAGGGAGTGAGAAGAGCAAAATGGGGAAGGGAAAGGAGGTATATAGGAATGCAGTTTCAGATAAAGTCAAATTTAGCCTGATCCTGTGGGGGGTTCTGGAACATAAATTGCACCACAGAATATGTCCTGACTTGAGGTAAGATTAGTGGTAGTGGAGGAGGTCATAGGCCAGGAACTCCAAGGAGAAGTCTCTTCAATAGACTAAGAGGAATCCTCTGGAGAAAGTTGCAGGGGAAAGCCCTGAGCTGAAACACCCAGAGCAGTTGAGGAATGGGCACACCAATCTGTCAGATAAAAGAGATCCCAAGGGACTTGGATAGGACATCAACATCATTTGTGATGATACTCATACAATGGAGACAGAGAAGGCAGGTAATTACCAAATAGTGGAATCGATAGAAATGAGTTTAAGTGTGGGGGCTCACGCATCCATGTGTTAACTGAGGGTGAAGAGAGGCTTCTGGAAGGATGATATAAATGAATGGAGCTCTGGAGAATAAGTAGGAGGTAGCAAGGTATAATCACATGCCAAATGTGGTCTTCGATAGCAGGATCTGACCAAGACCATCATCCAAAATAGATTGCCTTGTTTTGTAATCCTCCCTGACAGGGAGACAGTTGGTTGTTTCTATTGGGAAAAATCAAGAACTTGCCTTCCGAGTGTCATTAGAGTGTAGCATGACAAAACAAAGTTTGATGTGGTGAATCGAGGATGAAGCCCCCTTCTTCCCAGGCAGTCATCCAAGCACTCTGTTCATGTTAATACTTTTCCAGCAGGGCCCAAGAAGAGCACACCACAAATGTGTAGATTGATATCAGCATGTGCTGGGAACGGCTCCAAACCAAGCTTTCAGCAGTTTGTAAAGAAATATATGAGGCACAAAGCAAAAAATACAGATTGGACTGACCCTGGAAGAGGGAACAAACATACTGTTCTTGCAGAATGTTGCCATTTGATTTTGTTTAGGGACTCTTCAGGCAAATGAGTGAGCTGAGAGAATCTGGTGATTCAAAAAGTGGGAATCAGACTGAGGACATATTACTAAAACCCTAGCTATCCTCCAGATGAAGTTATGACACTTAAAATGAGAGCAAGAGGAAGAGAGATTAACTTCAATGTTCAATGGTTCCAACTGGGAAAAAGGCATTGATTCCTCCATGAGATTGCTTATAACAGGTGTCTCCTGTGATTTATGCCAGCAAACAAAATTGTGTTGAGCCTTAATCCTTTTCCACCTGCTCTATAACAGGGAGTGGAAACAGCAGAAGTTGTGAATAATTCTAGAACTTCAAAATCCTTTTGCCTCTGGAATGTGGAAGCCATGTCTTTCCCTCACTTACTTGGTGAACTCTCAAAGATGGCAGAATGTTCTGGAGAGGTAGGCTACTACCCGGATACAGGATCTGTCCTGTCTCTTGTGATCTATCCTGGAGAAGCTCCTCAGACTTGAAATTAACTGGAGGGAGGGGGGCATGATAAGCATTTCTCCCAGTGGGGACACAATGAAAGATTCTTCTGTTCCAGTTAAAATCCATACAGTCAAAAAGTATTTTGACTGCTTATACTGTGTCTGCCATTAGCCAAGAAGGATCTCTAGGATATTAGGTCTTCTTGGTAAGAAAGAATGACAAAAGTAGTAGGAAGAGCACCAACCATGAATGCACAGAGCCTTGGTGCCCCTCCTCTGCCTGTGATTTGCCTGTGGATTTAACCTGGCTGTAGTTCTTTAGGGGAGTGGCTTAATTCTCTCATCACCACTTTCTTCCCTTGTAGAATAAGGATAAATTTTCCAACCCTACAGGGTTGCTGTGAGGCTCACATTAGATAATGCTAAAAGTACTACATGAATGTTAGCTTTTCTTTTATTATTATTAGGCAAAAAACCCCATAAAGATACAAGAAGACACAGGAAACATTAAAAACTGTAAGTGATACTTGGTTCCTCAACAGGTATGTTACTGTAAATTGAGCTGCTGGAGCTATTGAGCTGGGCCTTGAAGAAGAGGTGGGCCTCCGTCAGGTAGAGATAAGAGATAAGTACAGTTCACATAACAGAAATTATCTGCTTTAGTTTCCTAAGGCCGCTGTGAAAAAAGATACCACAAACTGAGTGGCTTAAAACAGTAGTGATTTATTCTCTCACAGTTTAGGAAGCCAGAAATCCAGAATTAAGGGGTTCGCAGAGCCATGCTGTCTCTGCAGGTTCTGGAGGGGGACCCTTCCTTGACTCTTCCTAACTTCTGGTGGATTTTGGCAAGTCTTGATGATGCTCAGATTGTAGAGGTATCACTCCAATCTCTTCCTCTTCTGTCACGTGATATTCTTCCAATGTTTCTATGTCCAAATTTCTCTCATTTTATAAGAACATCAGTCATTGGATTAGGGCCCACCCTAATCAGGCATGACATTATTGTGACTAGATTACATCTACAAAGACTCTGTTCCCAAATAAGGTCACATTCACAGGTACTGGAGGTTAGGATTTGAACATATTTTGGGTGGAACATAATGCAACACACACTATTATATGAGCAAAGCTCAGAGGAGGGAGACACACAATATATTCAGAGAAGTCAGTAAATTAACATGAACATAGTAGAATTTTGATGGAAGGGTAGAATCCAACAATGCCAGGATTGAATTATAGTCAATGAACAAGTACCAGACAAGGGGCCGGAAGTATCAAGATGAATCAGACCACATCTCTGCATTACAAACATTTTATGTACTTTGTGAAACCCTCCTGTATACAATAGGTGATCAGTGCTCTCATGGACTATGATATAGATGATATCTGTGTTCTGGGGATGTAGATTATGACTCTGTTCTCTGTTTTATTCATCACTAAATGTGCATAACCTAGTGCAGTTTCTAACACACAGTAGACATGTAGAAAACAGTGTTGAATAAATTAGCACCTGCTTTTACAGATATAGAAATCAAACGAGAGAGTAACTCATCTGATGGAAACACAGACAATGAGTAGTAAAGCTGGTATGAACTCTGGCCTATTTGACTCTAGAGTTCATGTTTTCCTGCCTCTTTGAATTCCTTCTTAATTCTGAGTAGTTCGTTGTTCTGACTATTGCCTATTTTCTATTGTACATTAAGGTCAGACAATACTTGGAAGCTCACATCTTGCCTTCCTGAGACCATGACGCAAAGCTGCTATCAGGCATGCCATTTGACAAAACAGTAGCCTTGATCTGGCTCCACTCCCTCAAATGACATGCTCACTTTCTCTCACAGATGTTAGGCACAGCCTAGAGGACACAGTGACATTTGGCATCTGCAAAAGGCCACAGTAATTCCTCTGTCACAGGCATTGCTATCCATCCTTTCAATATCCGTTAAAAATAGTGCCATATTCTAACCCTGTGCCCATGGAAATAAACAGTATTCAGCAGGATAGGTTTGTCCCCAGGCATTCATCACTGAGTTGGGATATAAAATGAAATTAACGTTCATTAGAGATAGACTCTCAGGATCGAAAGGAAACTTAAAGTTTATCTGATTTTAGCCCTTAGAAATAATACTTGAAGTACCACACCCCATTATTCCTGCGCACAAGTGTGCATACACACACACACAGAGTTATCTGTGAGACTTTTCCAAATCCTTAACCCATAGACATAACCACACACAAAGCCTTCTCCTTTGCCTTTTCAAGTCAAGGATAAAGCTTTCTTTGATCTAATTAGAGTCGTTCCTATAAAAAGAAAAATCTAATATTTGAAATATTGAAGGGAAAGTCTTATCACTGGATAAAAGAAAAATGATATATTTCCTCCTACATGTATGTGATATTTAGCTTTTAACTATTATATAATATAATTGCTATTATTTTTCACACTTGAATATAGCAATGATCAGTGTTATAAATGATACAATCTAAAATTGAAATTTCCTTGCTGCCAACAGCTAAGTTCACCATCTCTTTCTTGCTAACAACTATTGGAAGAGCAATTATGCCAAAGTTTGGACCAACTAATGGCCATATTAAATGATAGTCTTCCAGTTCTGTAGAGAGCATGAAGCTGGCCAAAGAAAGAAATTAATTGGAATTATTTAAGTCAGCACTTAGAAAGTCACATTTCACCTTGTCCTCAACAGCACTGGAATGTGCTAACCCTTTCTCAGTTCCATTTCAGAGGCAGCACCATCATGGGCAAAGGAGAGACACTGCTCGGAGAGATTATGATTGGCTGTAGAGCCAGGCTGAGACCTCATCTTCAGTTGGCATATGTAGCATTTGTGTTGTGCAGTATGTTAATTCAATTAAAAATATAAGTCTCTTGATATTTAAATGAGAGGTAGGGAATCATCACTTTGTTTTTAGAAAACACACAAAAAGTAAAATTCTATAGGGGGAAGAAAGAGTCAAAATGCAAAGGCTGGGTGTCAATCTCTTCAACCCCAGCTAAGAGTTAAGCTGAGATGCATGCACTCATACATAATACATCGTGAAGAACCTTGAGTTTGAACTTGGTTCCAAAAGCTGTGAAGAGTCATTCAATAGTTTTGGGTAATGAAATGTCATGCTCAGACCTATGCCTTAAAAATGTCATCTTGATAATAGTGTGGAGGATATATGGGAAGTGAGCAATACTAGAAACAAGACCATTGAGAAGTCTAGTAAGGCAGAAACAGCAAAAAGGGGAACAAGATATATTAAATATATTAAGAAAGGAGAGTCTGTAGGATTTTCTAGCTATTTAAATGTGGGAGTGTGGTAAGTGAGAAGGGGGAGCCTAGGATGATCCCCGGCTTCTAGCCAGGTAACTGGCTGAGCAATCATGTCTTTTGCAAAGAGAAATAAAACAAGAGAAGAAGCACATTTGCGTAAGGAGTTTGATTAGGAAAGTGTTTTGTTTGAGGTGTCTGTAGGACTTCTGGGACTAGATGTTCAACCTACAATGGATTGGAGATAGAAATATAAAGGAAAAGTAATGATAGTTAAAACTTATGTATGAATGAAGTCTCAGAATCATTTAGCAACTAGAGAAATATGGGTCAGAACACTTGTAAGTGGTAAGTAGAGCAAGAGGATCCGTGGGGACAGATTTAGGAGCCAGAGAAGTCACACATAAAAAACAGGAGAGTGTGGTAGATATAGACAGTAAAAGAGACAACACAAGAAGGAAATGGTCATCAATTTCTAATGCTGAAGAGACATCAACTGAGATAAAAAAAAAAATTGCATTTGATAAACCTTAACCCAGATTTGCTTCTTTCTTGATGTACCCCATCTTAGTAAATAGCAACTCCACTTAACTCTGAGCTCATGACCCAAACCAGGAAGTCATACTCATCTCTCTATTTCATTCACATCTGTCATGCAATCAATTAAAACATTCCATCTCCTCCAACTTCAATATGTACCCATAATCCAGCTGCCTCTCAGCACCCTCCTTGCTGTGATCCTCTCCACACTCCATCTCTGGGCCACTGCAGTCATCCACTCTCCTGGGCCACTGCAGTCATCTCCCACATGGTGTTCAGTCTTTCGTTCTGACTCTGCTACAGTCTACTCTTTATACTGCAGCCAGAGCCACCCTTGAAAATGAAAATGTTAATATATTACACCTTTTCTCAAAACCCCAATAAGTTTCTAACACAAATAGAATGAATTCCATTATTCTCCCTATGCCGACCGGGCTCTGTGATGTACTCTGGCCCTGATGACCTCTCCACACTCCTTTCCTATTGCTCCACTCCTGGGTCTCTCTACTCTACCCATAGTGGCCTCTCTCCCTGAATACTCCACTTGCCTTCCTACATTGGGATCTTTGAGCTTGCATATTCCTATGCTAAATTGCACTTCCCTCTCATGTCCAAATGGACATACTCCCATAGTTTGTCAAGGTCATACTCATTTGTCAAGCCCACTGCAGAAACTTTCCCTAAGCCGCCAAGAAGAAAGACAAAGAGTCTTTTCCAAGTCATTCTCTAGCCCCTTAATTTACTTTATCTTTCTTCATAGCACTCATTTTATACACACACATACACACACACAAACACACACACACACAGGTTGAATATCTCTTACTAGAAATTCCTCGGACTAGAAGTGTTTCAGATTTCATTTTTTTTTCATATGTTGAAATATTTGCAATAGCTTGCATTCATGATCTGAAAATCCAAAATTTGAAATGCTCCAATGAGCATTTCCTTTGAGTACCATGTTGGCCCTCAATAAGTTTGGGGTTTTGGAACGTTTTAGATTTCAGATTTTCAGACTAAGGACACTCAGTTTTTCTCTCTCTCTTCCTCTCTCTCTCACTCTCTCTCTCCCCTGTGCGTGTGTATGTGCATGTGTACAAAAATCTTATGCCACTAAGAACATTAATATATCACTGTATGAGGACAGGAATGTTATCTATTTTGTTCACTGTCGAAGCTCTATTGACAAGAATAGTGCTTTGCAATTATTATTACTGAGCTGTTGGTTGTTAAATGAATATTGAATTTAGAAATTTATCTCTATTCGGTTCTTTGCTGTTTGTCTTCATGCTCAAGTGAGCTTTTCTGTCTTGATTATAAGAAAATCCTCAGAACCTTATAGGCTTATATCCTTCCTTTTCAGGAACTTCAATGGAAAAGAATGTCCTTTTTTCCTGTATATTTATTCCAACTGAAGTCCCACATTTGAGTATCATTGGATTGAGTTAGGACATTTGCCTAATCCTGAAGTCATCCTTATGTCCAGGAATATGGAATAAACTGATTGGCTATGCCGGAACATGTTTCCACAACTGGAGTTGGGATTGGTCAATCCCCAAGCCACATGGAGTAAGAATGGTAATGCTGCATCTCTGCAAAAGAAAACTGAGGTGTAGCTATTAAGGAGAGATGCTGATTTTGTGAGGTCTAAAACCAAAGCAATCTAGGGGAGCCATCCTTAAGAAAATGAGAATAAAACTACAAATATTAATACAATATTGATTATAGAGCATTGGAAGTGGTTTGCATGTGCAAGAAGCTCTGAAATTTTAACACTGTAATATCATGATGCATCTGTCTCTGGGAAAGAAAGAAGAAAAAAGGAAGAAAACAGATCCGTACAAGGGGACTGAGAAGGAAGAGCCTTCATGGACTAGCCCAGAGGAGCACAGGAGAAGAGGACTTAATTAGAAACACAGAGATGGACGTCCTTCAATTAGACCTGAGAAAGCTACCCTCTCTTCAGCTGAACACATTTCCTGCTCAACACAGGAATTTGCAGTGATTTTCAGCAAGGAAGAAAGGAATGAGGAATTTGGTCCTAGGCTTTCTGCTCTTACCATTGTCTTCAGCTTGCTCTGAAGAGACTTGTGGAAAGAACAGCTGTGTGTCCCCAGTACAGCTAATCCTTTTAGAAAAAAAAAGTTACATAACATAAATGTGTTCAGCTTTATCCTCTCCTCCTCCGTAATTTAAAACACCCCACAGAATGCCAAGTTTGGGTGGGGCGTGAATATTAATGACGGAGTCCTGCGCTGTCCATCCGGCATCACTACACAAGGCAAGAGCGAGTCTCTCCTCATATGCTATGGAGGCCTAGCTGACGCCTCGGGGATTGTGGGACTCAATGTGTTCATAGTGCTGCAGAGCCCCCTCGGGGTCTGAGCAGCTCTGTCCTGGTCAGTTCATAAAGTGGTGCTGCAGTGCTGTGTGTAGAAGTCAGGGAACTAAATCCCATGAGGTCAGGTGAGGCTGCAAGGGTATTCCTCACAGGCAGCTAGGGAGGGCGGCAAAGCAAAGAACATGTGTGGGCCAAGTAGGACAGTGGTTCTGGGACATTGGCCCCTTGCACTAATTCCTGATAAAAATGAAAAAATGTCTTTTGCATTTTCCATATTTTTCTGAGCTCTCTGAGATTAAGGACTCTAGTATCATAGACTTATGAAAGAATAGAGCTCAGAGGTCATCTGGGCCAACATTCTTGTGCAACGAAAGAACAAACTGACATGTCGTAACAGTGATGTTATGTATGAAGTGTCGCTCAATACTTGGCAATACACGTGCTTTTCGTGAAATATTTCTAATCCACAAACCAACCCTCTAGCTTGATATTATGATCCCACTTTATGACAGAAAGACAAACAAAACAAAAGTTCAGAAGGTAAAATGAGAGTAAATAGCAGATATGACATTCAATCTCTTATCTATTTCACCTCAAAGCTCATGATTTTCATGGATAAAAGATCCTTCCTAATAATATATTTATATACATATTTTTTATTATTATTGTCATTATTATTTACAATCAGTGAGCACTTCCTATGTACCAGATACTGGGTTATATATAGTGTGTGTGTCTTTACAGATGAAAAAACTATCTTTCTGAAAGAATTGGTAATTTCTCCAGGGCCCTTGATTGACATTTGATATTTGAACCCAGGTCTCTCCGGTTCCAGTGGTTTATGCTAAATGCTTTCCTTATGTTCACTCAGGTGATGCTGGGGTTTGCAGCGCTCCCTAGGATTTCGTGATTTGGACAGCTGCCCCTCTGTGGTCAGCAGCCTGGTAGCTAGGGCCACAGAATTTATGACAAGGTAGCTAAACAGCAAAAGTCTTCCCAGAGGACAATTTTATCTTTGCCTGATGATTCCAAAGTAGTTCACCGTGAAATGGACCAGTGGGACCCTAAAACCCTCTGTGCCACAGCTACACGTCACGAACTCTGCTCACTGCACTGTTGCAAGTAACCACAGCCCTTGGGTAGATTGTGGCAGATCCCACGAGCTGGCTTCCTTTCCACCGTCCTGATTGCCGGCTCTGCTGCGGTGGCCAGAGAACCGACTGCCTCAGCACTTAGATTTGAAAGTGCACATTAGAGTCCCACGTGCCCTGGCTGAGGGACACACAGTTTTGTACTTCATGTGCATCCAACACAGGCCCACAATGAGGGCAACACAGGACTTCCTGGCTCTCCCGTATATGAGGAGTTGATACATAAAATCCCAGAGAGAAACGCGACATGGTTTGAAGTCTAGAATCTCGGCCAATGCATTTTTAGTAACCTCCTCAAAAGAGGTGGTTTGAGATAAAAATGGTAACCCACTTGAGAAATCCTTGTGTTGGTCTGGTAAGGGCAAAAGTCCAGGCATTCCAGAAGTTTGTGGAAGAAAAACTAGATTTTCAGTTCCTTGAGGCTTGGGTTTAAATTCTCATTTCAAAAGAATCTAAGATGAAAGGACCCACCAACTAATTTTAGAGCAAGTTCTTTCATCCCTGATTGACTCAAACAGGGAAGAGGGAAAGGGAATGGAGACAAGAATTGAGGTCTTTACTTTAAAACCAATCAGGCCCATGAAGCCAGCTCATGCTATGATTTAATCCTTCACATTCAAGATAAAACACCTTACCACTGGTCCGGAGCTGTCCTTTTGCTAACTCCTGTAAAAACAAAGATCCCCCTGGATGGGCCCGATAATTAATTAATTAACCGGGAGATGGTATGGAAATCCCTCTATGCCTCTAGGCTTCAGTTTCTTCATCTTTAGAACTGGAAGATGAATCAGAGAACGTAAGGGGGGAGAGGTGTTGGAAAATCATCTAGCTCTCAATCTTTAGAAAGCAGAGGTATGTGAAGATTACAGTATTTGTACAATGTCAGTTCACTAGTCAGTGACAGAGGCAGGACTAGAGCTTTTATGCTCTGAACCCAAGTTTATTGCTTTTGCTTTTCTTTTTCTTTAGACCAAACAGCTTCAACAAACGTTTGTCGAATGTCTATAGCACTATTGGAGAATATACTTGACAACATCACAACTGCGGAAGGTTTGAAAATCTGAATTCTGAAGCACTTTGCAGATGAAATCGGTGTTTGCTACACACCGGGATGGTAGGAGCGAGAATGCCTCCTTTAGGAGGGCCAGCTCTGGCAAGCCCAGCCACTGCCTATGGAAAAACCAGGACAGAAAGTCCAGGCAACTGGTGTGAGAATGAACCGCAGCAGATGCTCCTCCAATGCCTGACACCACCATATCGAGGATGGAAAGAAACACAAGCCAACTCCGGCCTCCCTGTATGAGATATCCCTGCCTTGAATATCTTTATCTCTCTAGGGCCTCTAGAGATAACTGCAGAAAAGATATTTCCAAAGGATTAGAGGACATGGGAACTGAAAACCACAGAGGGGAAGGTGTGTCTGCCTTTGTTTCCCCCACTTCTCACCTTCCATTATAAAATGGAAATCCAATCAGCAAACTCCCTGCATAAAACTCCCCCAGCGCTTCCTGAACATGCCCTGCCCTGAGTCCTCTAGGCTTCCTTTCTGCCTTTTCTCCTTGTCCTTCCACTGGTCCTCCTGCATCTTATTCTAAGCTTCTCTCACTGACTGGGGAGTTCTTGTTCCCTCCGTCAGAATGCTCACCTTCCACCTACTCCTCCCCGGACCACCACCACCGTGCAACCTTCTATGTACCACTCCTTCCAGAAAGCCTTCACAGCCTGAATGGGCTCAGTGCCCCTCCTCTGAGCCTCCTGTGGTCACCTCTGATAGAACTTATACACTGTATTGCTATTATCTAACTTACTTTCTTTTCAACATAGTATAAGCTCAGTGAGCTCAGGAAGCACTTTATGGTTGATTGAACATTTTGTTTCCAGACCTTAGCACAATTCTTGACACAGCACAGATCCTTCTTAGATATTTAGTAGATATACAACAATACCTAACATTTACGAACACTTACTATATGACCATCTCTGTTTAAGGGCTTTCAGAATATTATTGTTAATTCTTTCAACAACCTTTAAGGAAGCAATTGTTATCTCCATTTAATAGAGGAGAAAATTTAGGCTAGGGGTTTTCAAAAACTTCCCCAAAGCTTCATTATTACCTAACAGTGGAGAAAGGAATGGAAAGCATGAAGCTTGTCTTGGGAGCCTACTCTCTAACCCACTTTGTTGACTGTTACAAACCCAAAGCTCTAATCCACCTTGTTTATTATTCCCATGAACTCTGTGACTTCCCTTGGATTTGGTAAAACGGGAGTATTGAAGAAGATCTTTTTCAGCACCAAAATGCTATCTTTGGATGACTTGGTGTTTGGGTATGGGTTGAGGGAGTGGGGGAGGGTAGAAGCAGATGATTCTCAGGTGTCTTCTCATTGACAGATGCGTGCGTGACATCTCAGCTCCCAGGACCCTACTTTAGCAATGAACCTTCCCCATTCCAGTTCTGACGATTTCTGTAAAGAACAGAATGTTACTGAGGCAGGCTCAGTGCATCCTTTGTCCAGCAATTTCTGGAAGTTAACAACTCACCCTGTCTCCTATCACGTTCATGAGCATCCACCCTAAACAATAATGCAATTAGTATTACAGTATTTGCTGGGGTGGAGGTTTGGGTCAAATAGGAGTAATAGTACTTTCTAAGAGCAAATTAGATTTAGTCCTCTAAACACTGGCCTCGTTTCCTCAAAGAATTGTTGGAACCTTTTCCCATTCCTTCCTATCCGACCACTCTTTCCCCATTCACCTGAACAAGACTTTGCCCATTAAAAAGATATTTTATACAAGCCCAGAAACAACAGTTTTAAAGGGGATTGAAGCAATTAGCCCTGAAAAAGAACACATATGCCAAAAAGAAGTAAACTTCATGAAAGTCAGATAATCTGCTTGGGTGGATGTGGTAACTTTTATTTGTACTATCCCCCACCCCAAAACACCTTTCCACTCCCATTCTTCTTGTTCAGCACACTTTAGGGGGATGAGCTAACTTCTTTCGCACTTCCCGGTCTGGTTTCCATCAGTTTCTGGGTGCCACCAAAACCATATGCACACAAGAGCTCATTCACTTACATATTTATGAGCACCAATTTTCCTAAGAATGGTGTCAGCCAAGTGGGATGATGGTGTATTTTAATCCTGAGGGTGGGGGGTGGACCAATGCCCAAGCATGAATATAATTACAAATGTGTGTCCAAGGATGAGCTCCTACAATCAAGCTATGAATTCTACTTTCAGGATTTACATTGTTTCTTCTATTTATGTGCGAACTCTGTGGCATGCGGGTGGGCCAGTTCAAATTGGGTCAGACACCAGGAAATGATTTTTTTTTTTCCATTGGCAATATGATTTCTCAGTGTTGAGATAATTGATGTTTTAAAACATTTTTAAAAGGAACTGTTAGCAATCATTTATATCTCAACATAAGTAAGCATGTTCGATTAGCTACAAATGGAAACGACAAAAAATCCCTTTTAAAAGGAGGGACAGAGATATCTTGAGCCTGGGACTCTAGACCCTAAAATAAAATTCAGAAAGACATAACCACGAGCATCCCTGTACTATCACAGAGTGATGAGGAGGGAAAAGAAATATTGAGAGAAATAAGGAAAGAGTGAAAGAGAATGTCAAAATTTTGCATCACTTCCAGTGTCCAACTGTTGTACCATCAAACCAATCATACACAGTTAAACAAGAGTAAATATACTCCCCTGGGAGTCTGCTACAGACAAGAGAATCAACAGGTTCAGTACGACTTCCGGAGATAAAATTTTTTAAAAATCCAGGAAACACATATACCTCGGCATAAGGAATCTTTCTAGGTATCAGATATGCCCAAATATAGAATAGACTGCCATGGAAGGTAATGAGTTTCCAGTCACTGAAAATGTTCGAGCAGAAGTTGGTTGAGATATTGCAGTATGATTTCTGGCATTAGCCACTCTTTTTGTCCAAAATAATAAAACACAAAAGAACTGACAAGTCTTGTGTTGTATACTTAAGGTTGCATTTTATTTGACTATAAGTAAAAGGATACCTAAGTAACAGTAATTTAGAAAATTGAGGGTTATTTGTTTAATATTTCAAGAAGAAGTTAGACAATTCAAGGTTATAAATTGGCTCATCAGTACTATCATAGACTCAAGAAACTTCTACTTTTTTTACTCTGCTGTCATGCTATTTAGACCTTATTCTCATGTTCATAACAATGATAAAGTTAATAATGATAATGATGATGATGATGACAATAATCCTAATAATATTGACACTTTGTAGAACCAACCATGTGCCAGGAATTTTTCTAATCACTTTCATGTGTTAATGTATTTACTCATGGTTACAAGATGGCTGCAGTATGGCAGACCCCACATCTATGTTCTAGTAAACTAATAAAGGTATGTGTATGTGAGAAAGAGGGACTAAAGAGGCTAAAGGCAGGTCTTTTTTATTAGCGTAGTACAAATCTTTCTAGAAGCCCATCAAAAAGAAGTCTGCTTTCATTTCTTTGGACAAAAGTGAATCACATGACCATTGATAGCTAGAAGGGGCCAGGATAAAAGGAATCATGAATGGGTACTGGGCCAACCAACAAACAGATTCTGTTAATCCTTTTCACGTCCATAATACCAATTGATCCTTTCAATAATTTTGTATGCTGGATACCAAATGAAAACAAAAACAAACAAAAAAACCCAAAACATAAAAAAGAACAACATAAAAACCGGAGGAACACTGAGTTTTGAGTAACCAGTCATTTATTTAGATACTAATTTCCAAAGTTGAGATATGACCCCACCTAGTGACCTCAGGAACTGACTTCCATTCTTGTCACTACTACATGAGGTTACCTCCCTAGATTGGTTTTAATGTCCCTCTTCCCTTGAAATTTGATAACTGAGATGTGCTAGTCACCTTCAAATAGAAGACAGGGTAAAATTATGCAGTAGCAAACCCAGAGCCAGTTCTTTTCCTGTAATGGCTTTCCATGAATTTTCTGGAAACAGTAAAGGTCTAATGAGGTGACTGCTCAATGCCACTTGACCAGGCACAAGTTCAGCCTGGCACCAGAATTAAGAGTACTGCTCCTGCCACTGCTAAGCAAGGCACACATTCTCTGGATGGAAACTCACTTTCTGGAAACAGGGTATAATTTTTCAATAGCACATTGCACGTAACATGTCACGAGAGTGTCACTCACATAGTTCCAGGTTGATGTCATCTGCAGCACTTCAGTGACCTGAAGAGGATGCTCTTTCTTAGGTTATTTTATTTGACCTCCCAAGAGTGACATAAGCACTAGGAAAATCCAGATGACTTTAAGATGGAGCCATTTCCTTTTTGGCAGAGGCAGAGGTATCAGCCAGGCTATTCCTGCAGAATTTGTAGGTTAAAAGACTAAAAAAAGACTTTGATGACTCTGCCTAAAATATCTGCTGTTGACCTGGAACTACCTCTGCCCACAGAGAGGCAGCACAGCCCAGGCATGAGTGAAGCTGACTCCCACTTGGATTCTACTCCCCCACCCCCACCCCTTAGTTGTGCTACCTGCATCCTCTAAACTTGTGTGGTTGTTTTGAGAATTAAATAAGGTGACATCTTTTAAGCACTCGGCAAGGTGGTGGCTGGCACAAAAGGAACTGTCAATTAAATGTTGGCTGCTGTTCATAATTATCACTATTGCTCTTGCTCATGGTTGCATTGTTATTATTATTAATTATTATGATTATTATTATTCTTTTAGAGAATACTTCTTGAGTTTCTCACCATTGGGAGGACAAAACTCCGGAAAGATCCCACACATCTCCAAGGCAAAACTTGAGGTCCACGGATATGGATTATAGAGTTCAGACATCTAAACGAGTACTCAGTCATTAAAAGTTGAAACTGGAAGTCTGTCTTTGGAAAAATTCAGAGCAGCCTTCTAGATCTATGGATACTCACTCAGAATGTAAAGGATCTTTAAAAATCAGTCATCTCTGTGCAAAGATGAACCAGTGACGGGAGAAACACTCAGTGCCAGTTTCTAAAGTCTCACAAGTAAACCCCTGGGTCTTTCCTGTGTCTTCCTTGGGTAAAGCTGTCCTGCCCCTGCTGAGTTGAGTGACAACATCAACCACTAACATTTTTTGATGACACTTAGGCACTTACTACATGCCTGGCTGATATTCGGAACCTATGTGTAGGAGCACACTTAAGCCCCACAGTTCCTTGAGGTGGGTTCTATCACCCTCCCCATCACACAGTTAGAGAGACTGAGGCAGACAGAAGTTGGATGCCCAGTCTGATGGCACAAAACCTGCAGGGGCAACTGTGACCACTGGACTTGGGTAGGGACACCATAAGGGATCCCTTTTCTGTGCTTTGTTGCCTTCTGAAGGGAGGAGAAGCAGGCCTGCAGGAGCTGCACGTGTCCGTCATCCTCACCCTGACTTCTCTGCAGTCATGTTGGCCTCTTACTTCTCCTGGGACACAATCAAGTTTATTCCTACCACAGGGTCTTTGCATTTTCTGTTTTCTCTCAGCTAGCATGCATTCAGAGGTCCCTTAGAAGAGAGAATGTCTCCCAAGAAGGTATCATTTATCATAGAATCCAAACTTTAAAAATATAACAAAAACAAAATAAAACAAAATCCTGTATATATTAGTAGTATAATATACCTGTATTTAAATTGTAATAATTTTTCAGTTCTCAACCTTCTTCCTCATTTCCCAAAGAAAGATAAAAAATCAGCCATCAGAGTCATTTAGGTTATCCATTCATCTTGGCTTGCCGGGAGAGTTCCAGTTTATGCCTGTTTTCCTGGTATAATTATCAAGAGCACTCTTGTTCACTCTCTAAGATGTTTTAGTTTTAAAAATACACTTTTCACTCACCTTGTTTCTAATAGGAATTTCTATTCTCAATTATCTGCTTACAGATAGGGCATCTGTTTACTGTAGGGCATCTTACTTGCTTGCAATTATTTCCAGATAAGCAAGGAAAAAGAAGAATGTACCTATTCAAATCCAAGCCTGTGCTTTTCAAAGTGTAGTTGTCCCTGTCTTTAAATAATTAGGATGTCTTCCCAGCTGTGGCTCTTCTCCACTCCCTCCGCTCCAGGTACTCTCAACTCCTCTATTAGTTACTGCTAGGGACACTGAATGTTAATATGAAAGACAAAGTACATGAAGGAGAAAGAAAGGGATGGACAAAATATGGAAACAATGAAAGAAGGAAGGAGAGGAGAAAGTGAAATAAAGGAAGAAGGGGAGAAAGGAAGGAAGGAAGAAAGGAATGAAGGAAGGAAGAAAGGAATAAAGGAAGGAAGGGAGGGAGGGAGGGAAGGAGGGAAGAAGGCAGAAAGAAAAACAAAAGGAAAAGGAAGGGAAGAGGGAGGAAAAGCAAGTCCAATATATATTTCCTGCAAAACTAAAACTAAATGGAAGCCAGCTGGTCCCTTATAACAATGACTCGTTTTCATCCAATGCAAATAGACATCTCCTCCCTTGGCCATTCTCTGTGCTACTGTGAGCAACATGCATTTCTAGACTGAAAAGTTGCTGTCAGGCTGGGTTGTAATTAGATTCATCTCATATTTGCTATGTAAGAGAAGCAATGTTCCTTTCTACTTGGACAATTTTAGAAGCCTCCCAAATAAATAAAGGATAAAAGGCAATTTGTTTAAAAATAAGGAGTGCTTTCACCAGAGGCTGCTTTCTTCAAGAGTACTAAGTTTCTTCACAAACAACTAGCACAGAGGTTCCTTTCTAAACCAACAGCCTTATTACTGCCTGAGTCCACACCTATTTTTGACTAGTTTAACAGAAATCTAAAGATTTACCATCTTTTTATAAGTTTGATTTGCAAATACAATGAGTGCTTATCAGATAAAAAGTGTCACTTCCATTATGGTCTCAAGTTAAGCATCTTCTATTTAAAAAAATATTTTCTCAAATATTAATGCTTTGTATTTATTACAGGGTTCCATGTTAATCTGACAAAACACAAAACTATATTATTCCAATCCATTTCTCTATACTGTGTGTGAAAAGTGAAGTAAGATTTAAGGAAGTACAATCACTTAAAGACAATCATCTATTTTTTCGCTTTACCTTGCAACCATTGATGAAATTACTTCTTCATTTAACTCTGATTTTATTTATCTATTCATGCATATATCAATGGCACTTATTACTTAATGAATACTATATGCAAATGATAGTACAGAAGAGTTGCAAAAGTAAGAAAACAAAATTTAACATCTTTCTATAATGAAAACACTAAAAAAAACAGGAATAGGACACTTCCTCAATCTGATAAAGGTCTACAAAAAGCTCACAACAACATATATAATAGTGAAAAACTGGGTTCTTTACCTCTGAGAACAGGAAGAAGACAAGGTTATCTCCACTTACCACTTCTATTCAACATTGTACTAGAGATTCTAATCAGAGAAGTCAGGCAAGAAAATTAAATTTTTAAAAAAATCTAGACTTGACAGGAGAAATAAAACTATCTCTATTTATAGATGGCATGATCTTGTATATAGAAAGTCCTGAGGAATCCACTAAAAAAACTATTAGAACTAATAAATGGGCTAAGCAAGGTTCCAAGATCAATATACAAAATTAAATTACATTTCTATGCACTTGTAACAAATGTTCCAAAAATGAAATAAGCAAAAAAAAAAAAAAAATCAATTTAGGATAGCATCAAAAAGAATCAAATACATAGAAAAATATTTTTGAAAAATACAAAACTTATACTCTAAAAGCTAAAATCATTTTTGAAAGAAATGACAGAAGGCTTCAATAATTGGAAAGGCATCCCATGTTCATGGATTAGAAAGTTTAATACTGTTAAGATGACAGTACTCCCCCACATGGTCTACAGATTCAATGCAATTCCTATTGGAATCCCAGCTTATTTCTTTGTATAAATTGATTAGCTTATTATAAAAAACTCATATGGAATTTCAAGGAGCCCAGAATAGCCAAACACAATCTTGAAAAAGAAAAACAAAATAGAATGAATCACACTTTCTGATTTTAAAATGTATTACAAAACAATGGTAACCAAGAAATGGTGTTATTGATACAAGTAAAGACATATAGATCAGTGTAATTGAGTTGGGAGTCCAGAAATAAAACCATATGTCTATAGTTAATTGATTTTCAACAAGTGTTTCAAGACCATCAATGGGGATAGAATAGTCTCTACCATAGTTGTTGGTGGGACATCTGGATAGCCACATGTAAAAGAATAAAGTTGGACCCTTACTCCATACCAATAATATTATTTTATTTTATTTTCTATTTTTTTAAATTTTTTTCTTTAATTTCACAATATTACAGGAGTACAAAGGTTTAGGTTACATATATTGCCTTTGCACCACCAGAGTCAGAGCTTCAAGCATGTCCATCCCCTAGATGGTGCGCACCACACCCATTAGGTGTATCTATACCCGCCTTCTCCTCCCCCCTCCCATCGGCCCAACAGTTGATGAATGTTATTACTATATATGCACTTAAGTGTTGATAGGTTAATACCAACTTGATGGTGAGTACATGTGGTGCTTGTTTTTCCATTCTTGTGATATTTCACTTAGTGGAATGGGTTCCAGTTCTATCTAGGATAATACAAGAGATGCTATATCACCATTGTTTTTAGTGGCTGAGTAGAACTTCATGGTATACATATACCACATTTTATTAATCCACTTATGTATTGATGGGCACTTGGGTTGTTTCCTCATCTTTGCAATTGTGAATTGTGCTGCTATAAACATTCTAGTGCAGATGTCTTTTATATAGAATGTCTTTTTTTCTTTTGGGTAGATGCCCAGTAATGGGGTTGCTGGATCAAATGGTAGTTCTACTTGTAACACTTTGAGGTATCTCTATATTACTTTCCACGGAGGTTACATTGGTTTGCATTCTCACCAGCAATGTATGAGTGTTCCTATCTCTCTGCATCCACATCAACATTTATTGTTTTGGGACTTTTTTATAAAGGTCATTTTCACTAGAGATAAACCACAAGGCTATAGTAACTAAAACATCATGGTACTGGCACAAGAACAGAGACATAGACCGATGGAACAGAACTGAGAACCCAGATATAAAACCATCCTCATATAGCCATCGAATCTTTGACAAAGCAGACAAAAACATACACTGGGAAAAGAATCTTTATTCAATAAGTGGTGCTGGGAAAATAGGATAGCCACATGTAGAAGACTGAAACAGGATCTGCACCTTTCACCTCTCACAAAAATCAACTCACAGTAGATAACAGACTTAAACCTAAGGCATGAAACTATAAGAATTCTAGAAGAAAATGTTGAAAAAACTCTTATAGACACTGACCTAGGCAAAGAGTTTATGAAGAAAACCCTGAAAGCAATCACAGCACAAACAACAACTAAAATAAATAAATGGGACTTAATCAAAAGCTTCTGCACAGCCAAGGAAACTATCACAAGAGCAAACAGACACCCTACAGAATGGGAGAAAATATTCGCATGTTACACATCTGATAAAGGGCTGATAACTAGAATCTATATAGAACTCAGGAAAATCAGCAAGAAAAAATCAAACAACCTCATTAAAAATTGAGAAAAGGACTTGAAGAGAAACTTTTCAAAAGAAGATAGATTAACGGCCAACAAACATTAAAAAATGCTCAACATTTCTAATTTTCAGGGAAATGCAAATCAAAATCACAAGGATGATTCTTGTGATACTCAAGTTCATTTTTAATGAAGTTCATTGTGCTTCTTGGACATTTATATTCATGATTTTCATGAATTTGGGGGATATTTCACATATTATTCCTTCAAATATTCTCTCTGCTCCTATCACCCTCTCTTATCCTTCTCACACTTCCATAACATCTATGTTGGTGTCTCACAGGACACTTGATGGTGTCCCACAGTTCACTTAGGCTCTGTTCACTTTTCTTGATATGTTTTTCTTTGTTTCTCAGATTTGATAATTTCTTTGTCCCATCACCGAGTTAGCTGATTCTTCCTTTTGCACGCTCAAATCTACCTTTGAATTCCTTTAGTGAATTTTTACATTAGTTATTTTGCTTTTTGGCTCCAGAATTTCCTTTTGGTTTATTTTGAGGCTTTTACTTTATCGATGTTTTCATCTTGTTCATATATCATATTCTTGACTTTCTCCATATCTTCTCTTAGTTCTTTGAGAATCTTTAAGATAGTTATCTTAAAGTCTTTGTCTAGCAGTTCTATCCTCAGGTTTTCTTCAGGGACAGACTCTGTTGGTTTATTTTTTTTCCTTTGAATGCAACACACTATCCTGTTTCTTTGTATACTTGTGATTTCTTTTTTGCTTTTTTGTTTTGTTTTTGTTTTTTTCACAGTTATAGGCTCTCCCTGTGTCAAAGATCAGCCTGAGGCATAAATTTATGATATCCCTGGGTCTTTTCTGAACTTGTGCCTACCACTGGCTATGAATAAAGACTGTCTAAGTTTCTCCATAAATGAAGCTGCTTTCGAATACCCTAGTCTTCATATCTGTCTCTCAAAAGAAGAAAACGACAAAAATGAAAGGAGGAAGAGGCACTGGTCTCCTAAATTTCCTAGAGATCACTTCAGCCAGAGGGGGAGGGGCTTTCAATAATAATAAGAGGTGTGAAAACAGTGGCTACAGCCTCATTGTCTGCACCTCTTTTATTAGAATCAGTAATCAATAATCAAAGTACGATATTTGGAGGACAGCATCCTTTGGGCCCACCCTGTTTCCTACAAGCTGCATGTAAGCTGTTACAGAGACGTGTGCACATCTGCCTGTTGTGGGGCTGAGAGGTGAGGAGTGGGTAGCTGCTAATGTACTAATAAGTAGAATTAGATGAAATTAACTTCAATTTACCAAGCAAGGCTTCCCCTGGAAATTTCACACCTTCAATAGACTCCAGAGTTTCAAAGTTGTTACATCAGATAGATTCTACCACTGTAATTGTTGTCTAGGAGGAGAGACAGATTCTTGGTGCTTCCTACTCTGATACTTTCCCAAAATATTACCTTATGTTTTGCTTTTTATTGCTGAAAATCCTCCATGTTGCAGATCCATCATATTTTACCTATTTCCTCTCCAAGTGATGGATATGCAGGAGGCTTCTAAATCTCTGTCAACACAAATAAACTTCAGTGAAGACATCAAGCAGAATCACTTACAGAGCTGTGTATGTCTATCCTTTGGGATATACATCTAAGAGAGGAATTTGGGGGTTGTTGCAATTTGTAAATCCATTAGTCAGCAGTATATGAAGTTTCCTGTATCTGAACATCCTCCCATGTCTAGTGTTAGATATTTTTCTAATTTTTGTCCTTTTCACTTATATTCATAGTTGTATAAATTGAAAGAATACATTCGTTAAATAAAGCTAAGTAGGTATTCAAAATAATACAGCATGATCAAGTATAATGATTAGAAAAATCTACCAGTGAAATTCACCATGCATTAGCTAAACTTATAAAGACTAAATAAGAAAATCCAATTGACATAATTAATTATGAAAAAGCATATGATAAGCTTCAGCAGCATTGATTGTTAAACTAATCAACAACAACAAAAATAAACTAGAAATAAATCAGAATGTTCATTATTTGATGGGTATTATATAACAAAAGAAACTCCAGCAAATAAAATAATTGATTGGCAAAACTTGGCCACAAAGCTTCTCACATCGTAGCAAGACATGCATGCCTACTATCACCAGCAATAGCATTATAAGACAAGGAAATGAAAAAAAGATATAGTAACATTTGAAGGAAAGATATAATTCTTAAGGGTGATATTTTTTCAACCTGGAAAAAGTAATGGAATCAATAGACAAGCCAAAAAACTTAATAAGTGTTCAATAAGGATGCCTGATACAACATTACCCTACAAAAATAAATGTCTCTTTATACCAGAAATGACAACGAAAAATGTTAAAAAATAAAATATTCCATAATGCAGCAGAATATTGAATTATCTAGGAATTAAACTGGTCAGACTCCTGAGATCCCTTTGGATAAAACATTAAAACTCCAAACAGGGCATAGAAGATGATATGAGTAAATTTTCCATGCTTTTAAACAGGATAACATTTTAAAGATATCAATTCTCTCCAGACTAATCTATAAATTTGATGCAAGCCCAATAAAAATTCTAGTTATATGGTTTTTATACACTTGGTAAGTCCATTCTGAATTTTAAATTGACTAAAATAGCTAAATTAACCTTAAAAATAGTAAAGAGCCACAGCTTACCAGATATCAAGATATATAGTAAGTCTATGATAATAAAAATAGTGTTTTATTGGTGTAATAACAGGCAAATTGACTAATGGAAGATAATAAGTAGCTCCAAGACAGACTCATTAATACATGAAATTTAAATATATGATAAAGTTGGCACAATGAATTAATGGGAAAAGGACAAATTGTTTAGTAGATGGCATAAGCAATACTGGTTAATTTTAGTGTGAAAAATGAATCCAGATATTTATCTAACACCACACAAAAAAATTGGAACTCTAGAAGGATTAGAGTCATAAATTAAAATACAAAACTACAAATTTAACAGGACTTTTTCCTCTATGCTTAAAATAAATAGGCACTGTTATCTAGAATATAAGTTAATCTCCTGCCAATCAAGAAAAACTTCCTCCCCCCCCAAAAAAAACTAGGCAAAAGATACAAACAGGCAAGTTATAGAAGAGAGAAATGAAGCAAACAAGTGCATAAAGAGATGACAAAAAATCATTCATAAACAGAGCTGTACAAATTAAAACAAAGAGAGATAGTACTGTGCACTTACTAGAATAGCTAACTGTATCTTTCCAGACCATATCATTCTTTCTCCTTTTAGAGGTACAGAGTTTTCTTTATTAAAGTCCACCATTAATAAACTGAATTTTAAGAAGAGCTCAGAGGGAGCATTTTAATAATTTATTATAAAATTATTCCCTTCTTAAAATAAGTTTCCCTTGTGAAATAGTTACTAAAGATCTTGATAGAAAGGTGTTGATATAACCACTGGAGTTGGTAACAAGTGCTACTACTCTACTCATCACAGTGATACAAACGAAACTGCTATTTGGCTGCATTTTATGCAAGAAGAAGTGAAGGTTTGCTTTGGTAAACTCTATCATGTCTTCTTTATTGTCAGCAATGCAGTAACCTCCATGAGCTCTGACCACTGAAGATTCATATTACGAGGGATAGCAAAATGAGTTTGATAACTGGAGCCATGCCATTCAATTATTTAATTAGTCATTCACTTGTTCACTCATTGTTTCATTAACATATATTGAAATTCACTATTATTAAGCATTGATTTAAAGTCTATCAATTTAGTTAGATAGAAGACAAAAATAGCTCCTGTCTAAATTTTATGATCCAACATGTCGCAAGACTTGGTTTCAATACCTACAAGTTTTACAATAGCTGGAAAGTCACTTAACCTGTTTGAAATAATAGCTTCTCGTGTGTAAATAAAATAAAAATTGCTACCTTACATGGTGATAGTGAGAATTAAACTATGCTGTACACATACAGTGCTTATTCTACAACTAGAGTTTTCATTAATATCAGCTATCTTGTCCTCATTCTTTATATTGTGTGCAGACAAAATGAATAGAAAGAAATAGTTTTCTCTTCTGCGATAACAGAGCTTAAAAATGTTCCAAGTCCTTTTATGGGACTGATGAGTTCAGTGTTACTTTCAGATCTACTTTTTACTGTCCAAAACATTACCTGCAATGTAAGATTCTTCTTTACAAGTTGCCCATGTATAGTACAGAATTATGATAGTTAATTGTATGTGTCTGTTTGACTGGGCTAAGATATACTCAGATACCTGGTAAAGCATTATTTCTGAGTGTGTTTGTAAAGGTGTTTTCAGAATAGATTAGCATGTGAATCAATATACCAAGAAAAAAAGATCTGCCCTCACCAATGTGGTTAGGTATCAAATAATTCACTGAGGGCTCTTCTCCACAGGCCAATAGTCTTCCAGTAAATACTGCAAAAGGAATGCGTAGGTGACTGAACACCAGGTCTCACACACACATGTGATCCTGAGCTCTTCTGTTGTGATTATTTTCCTGGAAGTCTCAAAAAACAGTTCTGAATCACCTCTTTCATTTTACAGGTGACATTCCCACCAGTTGAGTACACTAACTCCCATCCACTCAGCCAAATGATTAGGCATCCAGATGGCTCTACATGGAGAAGAAAGCCAAAATGTTGTTGGACACTCCACTTTTGACAGTAAAAACACCTTGGAAAGTATTACTGCAGATTACTTTTAGAGAAATAAGAAGAAGTAGGCCAATTAGCAAAGACAAAGACTGAGGGAAATAAATCTAAAGGGTCTGGTGAGAGGAGGTTTCCTGATAAAAGTAAGAACAATTCAATTAGCAAAGTGCTTATAATGAATGAAGAAATTGAGTCACAGATAACATGAAAATCATGCTATAATACAACAGACCATTCATACAGTGGTTGGGTGAACATACATAAATAATCAACTGACTCTTCTGTGCAGTTGGTCTGCTAACTTCAGTTAGGTGTATAGTTGACCCTTGAATAAGATGGGTTTGTACTGCATGGATATACTTAAATGTGGATTTTCTTATGCCTCGGACACCCCTGAGACAACATAGACAAATCCTTCCTCTTCTTCAGCCTTTTCAACGTGAAGACAACAAAGATGAAGACCTTTATGATGATCCACTGTTAGTTCATGAATAATACATATATTTTCCTTATGATTTTCTTAATAACATTTTCTTTTCTCTAGCTTACTTTAAGAATGCAGTATATAATACATGTAAAACACAAAATATGAATTAATCAACTGTCTGTGTTATTAGTAAGGCTTCTTATGATTTTCTAATAACATTTTGTTTTCTCTAGCTTACTTTACCATAAGAATAGAGTGTATAATATATACAACATCCAAAACTTGTGTTAATCTACAGGTCATGTTATTGGTAAGACTTTCAGTCAACAGTAGGCTATTATTAGTTAAGTTTTGTGGGAGTCAAAGTTATATGCAAATTTTTGACTGCATGGGGGTCAGTGGCCCTAAACTGTATTGTTCAAGGTCAACAGTATAGTTTTTCAGCCCTGACCCATTTACAAGGACAGAAACGTCTGCAAACTATGCAACTACAAAGAGAAGTATAATTCTAGCGCAGTAAAAAGTTGAAATTTTTTTGGACATTGATTGAAACTCAAAAAAAAAAAGCAAGAGTATTAATAGATAATGTTTGTTTTTAAAATCATACCAAAGATGTTTAATCATTTTTGTTTTTAGTACATTGTAATGTATGGAATAAAGATCATTTCAAATATATTGTGAAATGGTTTTGTTTTTATATTACATCAATGTTTTTATAAGAAAATTTTATCTTTCTATTCTTTATTTTTAAGTTAAACTTCAAGTGATAAGTGTTGAGCTAATCATCCTAAGCACAGTGGCATAATCAATCCCTGTAGGTAACAGTGGAGTTTAATTCACCTTTTCCCTCAATTCTTTGGTGTTAAGTCCCATTTTCTACTTCACAGATAACAAATATAAAGTACTCAATATATATTCTTAAATATTAGTGTGTTCTTATAAGATACCAACTGTTGTTTCATATCTGTGTATTCTAATTTACATAAATGATACTATCTTGTAACTCATCTTTGGATTCTAACTCAGCACTTTTGGGGTGATCTATCCACGTGGCTATGGACACCTAGTTTCTGTTCCTTGGTGATGCCCAGTCCCTGAGTGGACATCCGTCACTTATTTATTTCTTTAGAGAATAGCTTTGGTTGACTTCACTTCCCTGACACCAAAAATTATGCTCTAAAAAACAGGCTTGTATGTGATCCCTTACGAACATTCGCAAGAATTATTCTGGACTATACACATAGGATTGGATTAGTTGGATAACAAAAAGAAGAAATACCTATTTTAGCTAAATATTGCTTAATTGCTTTCCAGAATGGTTGTCAGAGTTTACTTTCCATCAGCAGTGCATAAAAGTTTCTCCTAAAGCCTTGACAGCAATTGATAGGCTCAACATTTCCATTTTTTATCATTCTAATGGGTGTAAAGTAGTATCTCATTGTTTTAATGTTCATTCTTGTAATTTCTGATGAGCTCAAACATATCTTTGTATACTCTTCAGACATTTGAACTTCCATTTTTGTAAATTGTCTGATGACTTTGTCCATTTTCCTACTACAATTTCCTGATTCATCCTGTTAATTTGGAATTAAGGCATATTTCAGAAATTAATTTCTCCTTAATTTTAATTATTAAATAATCTTTTAACATGTCATTCTGTTAATATTGCTTAAGATATCACCTCAAATGCAGATGCATAAATGTACATAATTGCTCCATTTTATAGTTTGTGTATTGGAGTCTTGGTTAACTAGCTTTTCACCACTTTTAAGTCATTAGGATATTCTTTTAGGAGATCTTTTATTATACAAGTACTGTTTTAAGTATTTTGCAGCCCATTATATTTAGATCTCCAAACTACTCCAAACAGATGAGATAGCTGTTGTTATTGTTTCCATTTTACAGATGAGGAAATTGAGACAGCAACACATTGAATAGCTGGCCCAAAACTAAGCAGCTCAAAAGTGAAAGATTCTATACTTGAACCCAGGCTCTCTGGGATCAAGAATCCATGCTCTTTTATAGTTAGTTTTTTTATACCTGTGGAGTCCACCTTTTCAAGTTAAGAATATTGTTTTCTTTCCTCCCTCCCTTCCTCCCTTCCTTCCTTGCTCCCTCCCTTCCTTCCTTCCCTTCATCTTTCTGCAAATATTTAAAGCCCTGCTATATACAAGATATAAATTAGTGGTGAGCGTATAGTTGTTATGGAAACTGTAAGCCTGGATGAGACTACCAAGAGTGAGTCTAGACAGGGAAAGGAACACCAAGGACTGAGCCCTGGGCTACTCAACATTAAGATGGGACCAATGAGGAGATACCAGAAGAGGAGGCTGAGAAGGAACAAGAATAATATACAAAAAAAAAAAAAAAGAATTTTAAATTTCACAGATTCCCAGTGAAGAATTGTTTCTAGAGGAAAGAAAGATCAACTGTGTCAAATGTTACAGAAGATTCTAGGTGAGTTCTCCAAACAAACCACTGGGTGCAGCACTAATGACCTGTGTAAGAGCACCCTCACTGTACTGGTAGGGACAAAAGCGATGGATTTACGAGACTGGAGAAGAGAGGAGTTGAATTTAGTATTTTATTATTTCTGTGGGCTTGAGTTGCAGGGATGGGATTTCTGAATAGAATTGCATAAATATTTATGTATTGTATATTTAATAGGTATCAACCTACTGATATATAACTATTAATAGACAAAATAATTTCCATATAAGTTATATTTCCACCAGTGATATTTGAGTATATCTTTTTCTGGAATCCTCATGGCAAGTGAAACACATCCATGGATTGTGACCTCCGGTGCAAAAGTATCAGTCATGATCAAAGAAACTTACAGCAAGTGCTTTATTTGGTCTTCAAAATGAATGTGTGATACTGCCTATTTCATGACCCCTAGTTTACAGATCAGGAGAGGTAAAGATGCTCACACAAGGACACACAGCTAAAAAGTGGTGGAACCACCCTCAACCCAGATTGTCTGATTTTAGATTCATTTCCCATCCCTCTATTTTCTACTGTCTTCTTTGGTCACTGGCTCTATTCCCAGACCTTTCTCAGTCCCCCTCACTGAGAATAGAGCTGACCCTTTCAGACTGGGCTGTTACGTGTAACATCTTCCGCATAAAGACCGAGCTGCACAGGCTGCTGCCTGCTCTTCTTCCCCAGGCTCAAGGTCCTCTAGGCCCTGAATGTCCTCCTATCCTGAGGCCCCACAGAAGCTCAGCACATTTTACACATTCCTCCAACCAAATGAGCCATTGGCAGGCACCCAGGAACACACAGTTAAACATGAGGCTCCCCAGCCGGCTGAACTTTCTTCTGTTGTGGTCATAAGTAGCCACAGAGACGGGCGCAAAAGCAGGTCCTGGAGACTGGACCAAAGGCACAGTGGGTCGGGTGGGTGAAACCATCTTGTACAGATACAACCAGTGACCTCTGCTCAAGCCATGCCAAGAAAAACAGAGCACAGTAAAAGGCAAAAAAGAGTTCTTTCATCTCCCTACCTTATCTTCCTCTCCCTCAGGAATGCATTACTGATATTCTTGAGTCTAAGCTTGTTACAGCTATGACTTATTTTGAAAACCAGCAAATAATACGTTACAAGAACTTCACATTCATTATCTGTCAACTACAGGAAATCTTTGAAATGTAGGTTTAATTATTTCTGATTCAGATATGTTGAGTAATGTACTCAGGATTACAACACATAGTAAGGGACAGAATCAGCATTGAGACTCAGACTTCCCTGATGTTACCTCTCATGGTCTTTCTACTTTAACTCATTGTCTGTAGCAATGTTAATAATGATAAAGAATATTTGTATTTAATATGAGTTAAGTACAGTATTGAGTAGTTTACATAAATTTTCTCAGTTATCTTGACAACAGTCTTAATTTTATCAACTCATTTTTCCACTATGAATTTTTAAAAATTATTATTTTCTTAAACAGGTGAGAGAACTATGTCTTAGATATTTAAACAACTTCCCTGAGATCCTAGAACTAGTATGACCCATAGATGGAATTTGAGATCAGATATACGTGACCCTGGAGCCCAGCTCTTGACTTTCTGGTCTCCCTAATACGTCTATAATCTCTTCCACCTCTGTGGTTTTCTGGATTTCCTAACAGCAGTTGGAAACAATGTCTTTCTCAAGGCTCAGACAATATATATGGTCTAACAAAAGACCAAATTATCATATGAATAAATATGATTGCTGCCATCAGGAAACTGTTACTAAGAATTATCTTTAAAACTTTAAGCTCCTCATTTCATTTCTCTTTGTGTACCCCTAAGATGCCTGGGTTAATAGAAGTTAAGAAGTAGATATTCTTATGGAAGAAAAAAAGGAAGAAATTGGTGAATTAAAATTCTCAACTCTTAAGGACAATGTCTAATCATACCATAGAGGAGGAGGAGCCTCCTGCTATTTAATGAATGGCCTGTCCCCCTGTTCCTAATCCCCATCTTCAGTGATGACCACAGCCCTCAGTGAAACAGAGCCAGTTAGAACAAGAGGATAAAATAATGACCTCCGTGATCTAAACCTCCAACTCCACCCAGAAGCAATGACTTCCTAGAAAAGGAGGAAGAGTCCATAAAGCACTTCTTGCATGCCTCAACTGGCTCCTCAATCCTTGGAGCCAGGCCAAGCCAATAAAAGATGGGCGGAAGAACATATGCTGCTTATAACATGGTCCATGTGGAAGCCTCATTTCCTAGAAATGCGTATTGAATCCCTGGAAATTCTAAGACTTCAAGTGATGCTTTGAAACCAATTAATACAGCATAGACACACAGACACTCCCATGTGTGTACACGTGTGTGCATACATGTACATACATACACACACAAGCCACATTTCCCATCAGAAAGATGAATTTTTCACAGTTTCCCTTCTAGTAGTATTAACTTTGTCTTTTATTCTCTGTATTCTGATGCTTTAACATCTGGGGACTTGTTGACCTGGAGAGACTGCCCCTCCCAGGTCTAGCCAATTTCTAGAGATAGTGAACCAAATGCTCAGGAGCATGCCTTTCAAATGCAAACCAATCATTCCAGAGCCCATATCTCTAACCAGCTCCTTTATTGAGCTCTTACGCTCCCTTCCTCTATCCACCTTCCCTAATCACCTGAGGGCCAAGTACCAGTCAACTAGCCACAGCCCCTGTATCCAGGGCCCACTGAAATCATTCAAATTAACCAATCCTAAACCTCATTGCCCAGCTTTGTGTGTTTCTTCCTACAGAAGTCATAGTAAAGGTTATTGTCTGGAGTTCCTTCTCTCCCTCTGCCTACTGACTGGCCCTCGTACTGCCCAGTGTGACTTTCCATGGTATGTCTTGTCTTCTCTTGGGATCTGTAACAAACTGTCTTTTCAATGGCAGTCATCTTCTGGCCCGTTGGCTTCAACATATCTAAATAATAATAAAGCCTATTTTAAAACAGCTGTGGACACATTCTTTTGGACCTAATTTTTCCAACAAGAGTGCAAGGGCTGGCATCATTAAGAAGCATAAATTTTCCAAGGTATGCAAGTATGTCAGCAAAGGCAAGAGATAGCATTAACTCTTACTTTTGAATGATAAGATAATAGAAGGAGACAAATGTCAGTGGTCACTCCTGCTGAGGGAGGGAAAAGGTATAGTAATGGCAAAAGCCACCCTGCCATGGCCCCTCTATATGCAATGCCCTGTGAATCCATATTTGCAATACTGTGGGATGTGCCCACAAGTTCCTAGGTTCATTGCTTCAAGAACTAACTGGCTAAGCTTTCTTCAGGATGAATGGCAATATAGTAAGTCTTTTAGGTAATTATGCCTTTTCTATTAAAGATAATGTTTTGCAAATTTAGGAAACAATTTAATTTAGCTAGCCATGAATTGCTAAGTACCTATAGCAAATTTAAAGAAACACCAATACTTAGATACAAATTAAAAGTCTTCTTGACTACTAAGCAATTATTGTCAGTAACTGCTTCATCTAATTGTAATGTTTCCAAGAGTCAATAAAAAAACAGCCCTGACCCCTTTTCTTGAAATTAAAGGGTCACCAGGACTTTGCTTTCTGAATGGACGGAGTGTCAAAATATATTAACACTTGAGGTTGGTGATTAAATCATGAGCTCTAGCATCACTTGGACATGGTCTTGACTGGTGACACCACTACTTCCTCACTGTGTGAACTTGGGCAACATTATTAACCTTTCTTAGCCTTAAGTTCCTTACCTATAAAAGGGGATAAAAATTGTGCCCATGTAAAAACATTATTGTAAGCATTAAATAAGTCAACATACATGCTTGGCACATTGCCAAACTCTGTCATTGGCCCCATAAATGTTTGCTATCAGTAGATATCACAAATAACCTGCTAGATACTCCAAATAAATGAGGAATGGATGAAACACAGGCTTTCTTAATTACTTTCAAGGTACTTTCTTTTCATTTGATCTGTTATTCTTAGTGGGAAAAACCTTATTTTTCTATTCTCTACTCAAGAGAAGTTTGACTCAAGCAGAAAGATGTACTACAACCTCATGTATGTCAGCAGGAGAATTCATAACTTTCCCACATGTATTTAAAGTCCTATGAAGAGCTTTTAAAGGATGGAATTAAATTTGTCTACTGATTCAATTGCTTCTTAATGTCTCGATTCTCAATTTTTAATGTAATTTCATTTATACTGATTATTAACTTAATCCTAGCATTACTCAGGTCATTGGAAGCCAATTTATTAAATGGCTATGTCTCACCCCCATCTTTGGAACAGTACAAATCATTAAATAGAACAATTTTTAAGCAGACATGCACTGTGGTTTTCTTACATCTTTCTCCAAAGCCTTCGAAAATTACTATTAGTGTCAGTCAAGTTGAGAAACTTAGTCATATTTTCTAAAACTTATGGCTGTGTCCCAAGATGGGAAAGGACAGAGAATAAGTCTTTAACAGCTGGGAGAGGTTTTGTGGATTTCATAGTGGTTGGGAACTACTAATAAGGAAATATTACACATGGCCTTTGGCAGGAACATATTATAAAATCCAGAGCCTTTTGTTATGGGCTGAGTAGGGTATTATTCATAATTGTTATTTAATTTGGTCTTCTTCCCGTCTCTTTTTAACAGAAGGCTTTTCTGCCTTGAAAAATTACACCATTTAAAGGTGCCCTATGTCTGTGATTATATGCTACATAACCTGGCAAATATTCCTCAAATAAAAGCCCACAAGGCCAGTAAAATTTGCAGTAGCAGATGGCATTTTCTGCAACTAACAGAGCCAGTTTTTCACAGAGGTAAAAGAGGGATCCATCCCCACTTGAGTAATACCAGGAAATGTCCATCATTCCCAGAATATCTCATTCATTCGACTGACTTCATTACTCCCTGGAGCATCCTGATAATGCCGGGAAAGCATCCAGATCTGTCTGCCTCCTGCTTGTGCCACCAGCCCCATCTCACACCATCTCTCTGTTCTACAAACCAGAAACTCCAGCCATTTGTACCTTTAATGCTTCAACTTCTACAGCTGACAAGTGCCCCCACGTAGCTGACAACATGGAGTAACAGGTAAATTTATTGATGCACTAATTTTAATCGTGTATGCTCCAGGCCGGTGAGCCCAAGGGAGTCATAAAACTGCTGAGTGAGACTAGCTGCCTGCCCAGCATCTGCTTTCTGGTAGCATTTTGCCATTCTTCCGTTCATTCCTGTATGTGCTCTTTATGGGGTATATTAGTTATTTATTGCCCCAAAAATGCTGTGCTACAAACAACCACAAGCCTCAGTGGCATACTACAATAAACATTTATTTTGCTCCTCTGTCTGCAGGGTTCAGAGGACTGGGGGGAGCATTGGTTGACTCTACCGAGGCTTGCTCAAAAGTATGTACTCAGCTATGAGTTATCTGGTAGTTTGGATGCTCTTGTCTGGCTTGCTTAGAAGTCTGTGTTTGACAAGATGTCAGCTGACCTGATATGGCCTTAACCTAGACAGCCAAGGCAAGTGGTCCTGCTGCATTGTCCTTCATTCTCCTGCAGGCTAGTCCAGGTATGTTCTCACAGCAATGGCAGAACTGCGAGAACAACCAAGAGCAATTGCAAAAGCACTTTCAAACATGTGCTTGTATCACACATGCTGATACCGCATGGACCAAAACAAGTCAGATGGCCATGCCCAGAGTGAGAGTGTGAGGCACTGCAAAGTTATATGGCAAAGGGCAAGGACATAGGAAAGGTGAAGGATTAGGGTCATTTTTGCAATCAATCTACCCCACAGAAGAAACGTATGCCAGAGTGGGATCTGAGAAGGCCTCCCTTCTATTACACTTGAATTCTGGAACAGATTATACTGTCTTTCGTGCCCCTGTCACTGCACTGGTGGCTCTGGTGGCTCTTTTCCCTACTCTTCACATTACTGCTCTATCCCATTCAGCACTGTGCCAGCCCCTGGAGCTACAGAGACAGGAAAAATAAAACACAGTCTCTGATTTTAGGGAGAATACAGATTATTAGGGCAATTGACACTTACATAAAAATTGAGTTGGGTAATAAAAATAAAGACAGTATCATAATGCTTGGTTCATGGGAAGAAGATATAGGAGATTGTGCTGAGATGCACCTAAATCTCCATGGCCACAGCCAATATTGCTATCACTACCCCTAAGATGGCACTGCAGACACCACTACTGCATTGACATGATCTTTACTGGCTCATGTCCTTGGCAGCTAGTCTCTCACTTGCTAACTTAGGTCACAGCTTGCCTCCTAATTGTACCAGGGAATTGCTTTGGGGAAGCAATAGAGGTAGGTGCTCCATGAGAAACATCCTTGAACTAGATCATATATGCAATGTTACAGGGGTCAATTTGCACCAGGGATGCTCTTCAAAAAAAAGTTGCATAATGCTAAAGCACAAAAAGCAACAGCAACCATATCATAAATGTTTACTAGGTTGCTGCTTCTAAAACATACCTTGGAATTAGTCTATTGGTTCCATTTTCTCCCAATGAGAATAGGAAAGGAAAACTAGGCGAAGACAGAAAGCATGGTGAAGCCCCAGTATTTATTCTATAGACACAAAATTGTGCCTCTATCAAGTGTAAAGAAAGCCTGTGTTTCAGGAATTAGATTGCTAGGAGATACACAGTTGGAATTAGAAGGGCTATATGCAGGTATCAATGATGGCTGTCTAGACAACTATATCAAAAAGATCCTGAATTGGCTGATGGGAGATTGTATTGTGGGGCAAGGTCTCATTTGAGCCTACAGAATTATGGTTTGAGGAGTTTTCTTTCACAAGAACTCAGGGAAGTAGCAGATGGAGATAATCGACTTGAGAAACTAGTTCAAGAAACTGCGAGGAGTTCAGTCCTATGCCTTAGTTCCTTGCAAGAGCTATGTGTCTTTGAACATTACCCTGACGTGAGCATACATACAAACACTTAGATTGGTAGGTTTGTTGGCTGCCCTCCTGTAATGTAACCACTTTGAAACCTCGTACCTTTTCCTTATAATCTCTGCAAAGAAGGTGAAGATACACGAGTTTGGGAAAAAAAAAAAAAAAAACCTAGCTCATAGGTCTACTAAGGTTTCTCCATGCACAGAAAAGAGAAACAGCATCCTTCAGTGAAAAGAACACAAACGTGGGAACCAAACACAGGTAGCTTCAAATATTAGATCAGCTGTAAGATGTCGAGCTAGACTTCTGTTCCTCTAATTCCTGCTATAGTTACAGAGATGATGGTATCTGTCTTGCAAAGGTTTTTGTTAGGATTAGAGAAAAGGCATGTTAAGTACCTAGTGCATGTGTACATCAGCCGATTTTTTCCATGGACATTAAGTTGTGTGACTATCCTTTTTGTGTTATTTAATATGTATTGTGTTTTTGTTTTTCAGTTACTGTTGAGATGCTTAAAATAACTTAAGGTTTCTTCCTTGCAATTGGAAAGGTCATTCTGAATCTGTGTATTTACCCTTTATTTTTATTTTTATTTTTCTTCTCTACCTCAGACCAACTTATAGCAACTTTTTATATTTTAAGGAACCTTCTTAAAACATTCCTGCAACAAGTCAAAGTGTAAATGAATCAATCAATCATCACTATGAGAGATCAGAAATTTCCACATAAGTAATTATCAGAATGACTCAGAAAGCATAAGTTGGATTGAACACTATTGGTAGAAGATACATTTTCATCAAGCACTGAATTAATCTGTTTTTGTTAAGTTTTTGGAAATCATACTGATATATTAAAGTATATTACCACATATAATTGTACTCAGATAATGGAGCCAGTAATCCTAGCTTGGGATGTATACTCTTTACTTTCTGGAAATTCTGGGGAATAAACTTCAGGAAGCCCAGGGAAGATGTTCTCTCCCCCATCAAAGGGGCCTCACACCTCATTCATCACTTCCCTGAGCCTTTCCCATGTTGAGGTCTGATCTTCTTTCCTCAGAAGGATTTGGGTCCCGGCAACTGCCCAGATCCTACCCAGTCTTCCCATCAGGGGACTCAGGTTCAAATCACACCCATAGAAACAAAATGCTTTCTGTGTAGAGGGACCCTGACCCCACGTGGAGTTTTAGATTTTCCACTTTGCTTCTTCCCAGCTTTTCCCAACCTTACGGGCTTCCTTATTTCTCTTGGGTCAATGGGATCCTGAAGTCACAGCCTTTGTCAAGGCCGTCTAGTGTAGGTAGTAACCGAGACCTGGGGTCTGGAACCAGAGGTTCCACACAGGCTCTGTCACTTATTAGATTATGACATGACAGCTGGCAACTTATTTAACTTGTCTGAGTCTCAGTTTTATGTTCATAAAGTCAGGTTTGTAGCTGTCCTCACGTTAAAGGAGTGTTGTGAAATTAAATGGGTTAAACCATGTGCGGCATATAAGCAAGCACTTAATAAATGTTGATGATTTTTATTGATATCCATATTTTACTGTGTTTTTCCTTTTTGTGCTCCAGCAGCTCTGGATCTTCTTAGCAGAAAGGAGATAACCCTGAATCCCCTCCATCTTGACTCTGCAGACTGGGGATAGTGAAGACACTGAGGGTTCTATATTCCTATATGATGATCAGGGTCACATCTTTGTAGACAGGGGTGCCAGGGAAAGGGTGGGGCACTTCCCCCTCCATGAGCACAATGCTGTGGAAAGACCATGGAGTCTCTAGTTAGTTGGACTATGGTCGCCTCTTGGTAGCTATAGAAACTGAAAAGGATATCTAATGCCACTGTACCTCTGTTTTAAACCTTGTAAGTATTTCGTGGTCGTTATGTGAGACAATGTAAATATTAATAACATTCCAAGCATGAGAGTTGAGACTTTTTAATGGTTATTTATGTTTCCCATTTGCTTCAGCCACTGAGAAGCTTGGTGCATGAGGAAAGCTCAAGAACAGTCACGACATAATCCTGATTTTCAGGTACAATTACATTCTTTTCTATTTGTGTTTAGTCTATTATGAGTCTTTGCATCTATTGATCCCATTGAGTATGTGATTTTATTATAAGCCATATGAAAAACTTTTATAAGTTAGATATCAATAACCAAAATATTAAAGATTTTACTTCCATTATTTCCAGTGTCATAACTTGTCAGCTACCCAATAAGGTGTTTTTTAACATATCTATATATTATGCTTATAAATTATAGATGAATATTAAATTTATTTAAGATGTGAGAATATTCATATATTTTACGGAGGAGAACTGTGACCCTTGAATAACCTCTTATATCTAGGAAAACAACTAATTTTCTAGATTATGTTCTCATTCACTTTTTAAAAAAGGAAGAACAGTAATAAGGAAATGGATGTGGTTTTTATCAATTGCCAGGTACTGTGTAAACACCTTATGTATGTTGTCTTATTTAAGCTTCAAAACAACCCCCCAAAAGGAGACATTTTTACAGAATGAGGAAACTGAGGCTCAGAGAGTTTATGTGATGTGTCCATGGTCAAATAGCTGGTAAGTAGAAAGCTGAGGTTTAAGCTCAGTTTAGTCTCATTCCGAAGTCCGAGCTCTCCCCATATGACAAGTTGGTAGACTACTTAGTGCTACATGAAGTGCAGAGAGATGCTCTAGATTTTCCCAAATCCTACAGCAGAGCAGAAAATAAATGAAAAATGCCCAGACTCCCAGGCCTCCACTGCAAGCAGGAAATCACACTTTCCATGGGCTGGGCTTGCCAAGGAGAATTTTGTAGGGACCTGCCTGCAAGGGTCCATTTCACTGGTGTGTCCTCCAAGCCTCACCCATCCCCCATAGAAGCAAGATTTACCACAGATCTGGCATTTGGCTCCCTTACATATGTTATGCTTGGAATCCATAACTAGGCAAGGACCTCTCAAGTAAGATGCTGCCAGAAGCTTCCAGCCCCTGAGACTGTAATTTTGTCTTTGCAATATTTTCGAAGTATTTCAATGGAAAATAACCCCGGCATAACACATTGGCAGGTTGTAGCCAAGAACCTCCAGCCCAGTGCCAGCGGTGATGATGGCTTATACGTTTGTATAATGTTCACAGTTCCAAAGAAACTCAGAGTACCTCAGTACTTCAATACCCCCTTGTAGCACCTAAGACATTGCAGGGGAGAGAGAGGGCGTATGCTTCCCTCCAGCCCATGGCACTTCATATAGTTGCTTTGAAGACTGGAAAATGAATCACCTTTAACTTAGGTCACTGATGCCAGAGCAGGAGCCTTCCTGAAAGAGGCTTTTCTCACTGAGAGGCAGCATCCACACCGCTATCCAAATCTACAGTCCTTGTCGGAGGGAAAGGTAAGGGTATATGGCCCACCTTCAGATTACTACCTTCTGAGTCAGCATTTCGTGATTAAGTTCATCTTTAATAGCTTCTAACTGGGGAGTAGACCAGGAAAGGATGTTTTGACAACAGATTTCCAACAACCCAGCTGGTTCTTGAAACCCTGATAATCACACAGCCCCATCAATGATTTTTCTTATAGTGGGAAAGGGCTCACATTTCACCAAGCATACAGCAATACACCAGGCACTTGATTTAATTCTCACAAGCCTTTGAGATAATAGTATATAAGCTTCTTTAGACATAAGAAATTAAAGAGGCCTAGAGGTTACTTAACTAGTTAAAATTGAAGCTAAGAATGGTCCCAAAGTATTCTGATTCACAGTTCAATATTCTTTTTGCTACATCATGTAGACTTGACTCATTCATTTTCCCCCAGTCACTCTTTTAAGAACTCACTTAATACATATTTTTGAGTGCCCGTTACATGCTATATAAGGTGCTGAACCCAGGATCCTCACTGAAGTTACATAGTACTCAGGGGAGGAGTACAGTGAACAAAGAATTGCGTAGAGTGCTGAGATGGTGCAATATTAAATGCTTGCAAACATGCAGCAAGAACACAAATTAGTCTTGGGGAGATGGGTGGAGTCACAGAAGGATCCTCTGAATAAATAAGACCTGAATAGTGAGACACTCCTAGGCAGAAGAAAAAACAGGTGCAAAGGCCTGAAGGCATAAAAGGGCTTGCGCTGTTGAAGGAACTGGAAGTTTAATTTGATTGGAGTGTCTCCTGATTGCTCTAAATCACATCAATTTCTGAATAAATGTAGGCCAACAGATCCCCTGGCCTAATGAGAAAAAGAAGTCCATTTCACGAATGAGAGTGTGCTTTTGCCTGGAGTAGCCTCCAAGAGTAAGGAAAGAAGGGACTTCATACTCGAGAATCACATGACAATTGCCATCAAGTCCCTGGAAAGGGGATGAAAATAAAGGTAAGCTCCTCACTCCCCACTCCCATCTGTCACCATTATTTTAGCCACCTCATTGGCCCAACTATTGTTCTCCTCTGAACTCCAGAGCTAGTGTCATTTAAAGGTTATTCTTTTATGATATATATATGTATGTATGTGTTATATATGTATATATATATATATTTTTTTTTTTCAGTTAGGGATGCTAACTGAAGCCCAAAGAAAGCTAACTGCTCTCATTCTCTAGCTTTCCAATACGGACTATCTTTATCTGTCACTCCTGGGTCCCAGCAAAACGGTAATGCATTTGATTTCACTTCTACTCTAAAGCTTTATTCTACATGGGAACTGATGGGAAGAAAATTAACATTTGAGCACCTACTATGTGACAGCCACATTTCACTTAATACTATGGGGCAGATGTAATAATCCCATTTCCAGATGAGAAAAATGAGGGTTCGAAAATCACATTATTTGCATATGATCACACACAGTAAAAACAAGAGTGAGTACTTAAACCTAAGTTTTGTTCTAAAGCTCACGTTTGGCTTTAGGACAAAGAACTTGTGAAGGCACTTCCTGTTTGTGACTCTGCACAGCCTTGAAACGTGGCTGCATGTGAGACTCATTTTCCTTCCCTGGAAATTTACCATCAGGTAAGTTGCCAGTACCAGGTCTGAAACCTAAGTTTGTAAAATGGGTCCAGCAAGGTTTTAATAAATGATCCAGATAGACTGAACGTTAAATCTCAAAATAGGAGACCTATATATAACAAAAATTCCTTTGGTTGGGAAATTTGTCTTTCAGGACAAGAAACCTTAGGAAATAGGGGAAAACATTTTATTTTCAATAGTATAATACTCCACAGGATAACTTCATTCATCATGTAATTGAAAGAAGAGAAGCAAAATGAACATCACATGACTACATTCCATGGAGAGATAAATCTCCTTTGTTCTCATAAACCATCATGGTCAAATGCAAAGAAAATTGGTCACTCTTGGCTTTTAATTCTGCCTGCATTGTTTCCCAGATGCAACATGTGTGTATATTACTAAACCTTCTCTGAACTTTTGTTTGCTCTTGTATGCATTGGTGATAAAAATATCAAAATAAAGCAAGATAAGTTAAAAAAAATAACCCATAGTAGGCTAGCAGGCATTCAGCGAATATTAGTCTTGTCTTTCCACTTCCAATTAACTCAATGTATACTCAACTGTCTACATGGGCTTACTTTTAGTGAGATGATTTCCAGTACATAATAGCTACAATAATATCTAGTTCTTACATGTTATCATTTGCAAAATATTTTCCAGCTTACCATCTTATTCGATCATTACAACAACCATTTGAGTCTTACCTCAGTTGTGCTAGTGTGGAGAATAAGGCACGAGAGGCAACATGACCACACAAAAAGTAAGAACAGGAGCCCCAGGACCCCAGGCCTGGGTTTGAATTCTGGCTCTTGCTTTGTGACATTAGGTGAATTATATAATCTCTTCATGCCTCAGTTTACTCATCTTAAAAACTGAGAGGAACAATGGAATCCATTTCAAAATGTTGTGAGGATAAAATAAATTACTACAATTATGTACTTAGAACACTATGTACTTAATTGAGTTAGTATTCAATTAATATTACATATTATTTTTCCCTGCAAACCTCTTATATGGTTGAGAAGATGAACTAAGACAATACGTGAGTTAATGCAAGTGTTTAGAGTCATTCTTGGCACATGGGGCTTAGCAAGTGTTGCCTGTTTATTATTGGCCAAGTTCACTCAAGTGGTAAGGGGGAAACCTGGTTTTTGAGCAAGAGTCCTTGGAAATTAAAGCCATTTATGGGAGAGGAAGGAGGTGGTTGAGGAAGCTAATAGTGGAGGTCCTGTTATGTGCCAAGCACAGTGCCAAAGGCTTGCTTATATTATTTTCTCAACAATCTCATGAGAAAGAGATACAGGCATCAACAGAGAGTTTGGAGGTTCAAATCTATTTTCTCTGTGGTTTCTAATCCTTAAATGTGAAAAAGACAGGTTGTCTCATTAACTTCCTGTAATAAAGACGCACAAGGGGAAGCTAGTGAATTATGGTCCCACCTGCCTCCCTGACTCGGTGCTTAACAGCTACTGAGCCTGCTCCTGCCAGCTCTCTGCCTACTGCCTGAAACCACGACAGAAAATCCTGAGCTGCTTTCCATGTAAATCCAGCCTTCTCTCCCTGACTCCAGCACATTTGGAAAACAAACCTCATGCTCTTTTTAAGGAGCCCTCATCAGGGTAACCTCCAACCAGAGGCTGGAAACTAGGTAGAGGGAGCCTTGGAGTGAAAGGTGTTTTTGTCAGAGGGAGTCCACTGAAGCCAGGATTTTGTTGCTTTTGACAGAGCACTTAATTAGCCTTTAACTCTTTAACCGCAATATGATCTTAAAGTACAGAGAGGAAATTAACCACCAGCATTCTGAGCCACATGGAAGAAATTAAAGTAATGTCCTCCTTCGCTAATCCTCTCTCAAGGCACAATAGTAAATATGCATTATATATTTAACAATCATGTTCCCCTGGAGCTAAGCATGGGTTTCAGTGAAAATAAATACTCTCTAATGTGTCTCAGAATGCTGCCCCGGAATCACAAACAAGAACTCCTGTGCCCTCAACCCCAGCAGAATGCACTGCTTAATGACAAGGACAGGGAAAAATTAATAGGATTTGAGGGTCGATTTGTTACCTAGGATTTATAATTCATCTTTGCTTGTAAAACGGAAGCTTGATTGAGTGTGACAATCACTTGCCAAGTCTGGCTGTTTTCCAGTCTTGATGCTGGTTATAGACAGAAGCAGAGGTGGGTTCTAAAGCATAGAGGAAATGATATTGATGAGTGTCCTGGCTGTATCACTTATCCACTACACATCTGACTTCTGTAATATGGCAACATGCATTCATCTTATATATATAATTCATTGTACATGTACTTTCTTCATGTGTAGTCATGATATATAGTTTATTCATATACGTAAGTGTATAAATATAATATATATGAATATATACACTTTTACATGAATATATTTATATGCATAAATGTTTAATATGCATAAAATAAATAAATACATAAATATATAAATGTATACAACCATATATATTCATAAATGTATATACAAATATATCTTTATATAAATAAAGCATATATGTATATATTTCCTTGATTGTGGGAAAGGGTTGTAGAGGTTAGTAGTTTATTTACATTCTCATGAAGTCATATTACAAATATTTATCTCATTCCAGTGAGATAAATATTTGCATCTAAACTTGAATCCCAGCAATGATACTCACTAGCTTTGTGAGCTTGAGCAAAGTGTCTGTATAGTGGGGATAATAACAGTAACTACATTGTAGGGATGTCGTGAGTCTTACACGAGTTGGTGCATATAAAGCATTTAGCACAGAGCTAGGAATATAGTAAGTGCTAAACAAATGTTCACTATTACTGTATATCTCTCTATTTTTCTTTATGTATAACTGTAATTAAATGTCAATATCCTCTGAAGATTTTGCTTGAAAAGCATTCTACCATTTTTCTAAATGACTTTGTAAACATATTAATGTGATCTAAATGCTCCATACATATGTAAGAAAGATCAAGTCCAGGACGGATATGACTATCTCAAGGTCGCAGACTGGCTACGGTCTGTGGGGAAGAGGAAGGTCTCAGGTAAACTTTGGGATGATTGATCTAAGAGAAGTTCAGTGAGACTGGTTAGGAGGTTATTGAATAAAGGGGAATTGAATTTAGTGCCTCTACTGACACTACTACCCCCACTTTCTCCCAGCTCACACATGGAAGCTCACACACACAAACCCTCAAATTCAAACTCAGATGCACATATACACTTACAAACACATACACACACAAACATGTACATGTTTGCTCACACATTCACATGAAAAAACACACACACACCCCTACACACATAGTCTCCTTGGTGCAAAGCCTTGGTAAACTGTTTTATTTTTCACTTCCACCTTGCACTCTATAAACTGAGTCATCAGGACCTGCCTGGTTTTGGATGGTGGATCAATCCTACCAAATAGCCAGTGCGCCTAGGGTGCTCCCTTCTCCCTCTCTTTGCCTGAGTCATCTACTGCACTTTCACTTATTAAGCTGTTTACAAATAGTATCTCCTTTAATAAACACAACCACCTGGGCAGGTAAATAATATCCACTTATTACTTTTTCTTTAGGCAGCTCAAACTCATAGAAGTTAAGCAAATGGCCCCAATCTCAGAACTTCTCATTGGCAATACCTGGATTTAAAACCGGTTCTGTGCTATTCCAAAGTCCATGCTGTATTTCAGAGTTTCTTAAGCTGGGGCGGCAGGGGTTGGGGTGGGATGTCTCGATTCATTAATTGATTAAAGAAGCCCAATTAAATGGATTTCAACTGGCATCTAAAATAATTGAAACAGAATAAAAGGAAAAAAAATATGAGTGTATTTCACACAGTAAGGGTAAGTATGGTTTTGTAAAACTTGTCTAAATATGCACCTGTTTCTCTGTTTCAGGAGAGCTATGGAAAATGGATTTTGTACTGTAGCTCTCAATCAGAAAAAGATTGAAAATCGCAACTCTGTTCTCTACAACCAGGGTTAGTCCAGTCATTCAGCACTAATGCTTTACTGGAACCCTCCAGCCAGAATAAATTGCTTCCGCATGTGTGTTCCCTAAGCACAGTGAACATTCCTATCTTATAACCCTAATCAAATTGCACTTCAGTTTCCTCCTCAAGGGGTGTCTGTATATGTGGGCTCCTTCCTCCTGTGCCTTTCATCTCTGCCTCTCCCTGTCTAGTGCTGCGACTGGGAGAAAATGAACACTCAGTGAGTGATTATTGCTTTGGACTTGATGAAATTGAAAACTGGTTTATTTAAGAGCTGATTTCTCCAGTTTTTGCATCTACCAGATTTCTCTCTTTTACAGCCTAGCCTTAAATGACTTTACTTTTCCTTAGTATCTGTAGCAAGAACAGACTGAAAAAGAAAAGAAAAAGAAAAAAAGAGAAGAAAGAAAAAAAGAGAAGAAAGAAAAAAGGAGTAGTGCATGCAAAATTATTAATTTGAGTAAGACTCCGAAAAGAAGAGAAACTTAGCACTGTTTATTAAATATAAGTTTTGATATAAAAATATAAGAATTTAATTTATCCAAATGATCATAGTCCTACGAAGTATCAAAAGCTAATAATTAATAGCTGGGTGTAATTGGTTATATCCAGAGAAAGGACATTTGAGCTACTAGCCAGGGAAGAGAACATCAGAGGAGGAAAAATGGGAACCGTCCACCCCCTCTTCCTGAACCACCCTGTAGCCAGAACACAAATCCAGGCCCAACATTGCCTCCTGAGGCCAGAAAGGGTTTGACTGTACTTTTTGGCTGTTTATGTTGTTTTATTGCTTTCCATTTTCACATGCCTTGGTGGAAGGGAAGCGGAAATGCTGAGAGTCCTGAGAGTTTGTTCTCATGAAGAGGAAGCCACAGCAGACCCGGAGACAGCCAGAAACCCCAAGGGCCACATTTTCCCTTGCTCTGTTGTACAAGGAACGTGCTTGGGTTGCCCGGTATTTCTTCTTAGATAAACAAGGAGTTTTTAATCTGAAATCAATGTTGACCAAGTAGGGCATTGGAAAACAAAGTGTTTTCTCACTTGGTTGCTGACAAAATATATTGAGGTAATGTGAACTAGTGGTACACACTTCTCAGAGAAACTCACTCTATAGGGTCCTCTGCTGCATATTTTTCTACTACTATTATTATTAATCTATTGTCTTTTTATCTGCTGTTATTTTTTAAAAACCACTTTTCCTACTCTCCAAAGTTAGACCTACAAGCCTTATCAAAACTTAAAGGGTAACATGGAGGCAGGACAGAGCACAAATTCAGGGTGGAGGTTGGAGAGGGGATAGAGCTCATGACTTTTTGAGAACTATGATCAGAAATAGAGAAATTGATACTTTATGAAATATCATGGTAAAAATTTAGAAAATTCACCTGACTAAAAAACATTAGATAACAAAATTATGCAAAAACCATTTCCATTCAAGTTTCAAATCTTTCATTATCTTAACCTATTGACTGTCCTTAGATAAGAAAAATAACCTGGTCCAGGCTGGGTGCAGTAGCTCATACCTGTAATTGTAGCACTCTGGGAGGCCAAGGCAGGAGGACTTCTTGACCTCAAGAGTTTGAGACCAGCCTGAGCAAGAGCAACACCTGTCCCTACTAAAAATAGAAAACTTAGCTGGGCATAGTGGCACATGCCTGTAGTCCCAGCTCCTCAGGAGGCTGAGGTAGGAGGATCGCCTGAGATTAAGAGTTTAAGGCAACAGTGAGCTTTATTGACACAATTGCACTCTAACCAGGGTGACAAAGTGAGACTCTCATAAAAAAAAAAAAGAATTGAAAGAAAAGAAAAATAAAAAAATACTGGTCTAAGTTAAACCATTTCTTGATAAGAACCATTCTTATGAAGAAATGGTTTAACAAGTCTAAATTAAATTTAATTTAACAAGTCTAAATTAAATCTGTGGGGACCTTGGGAAGACAATCATGTCCAGGCATATCCCCCCTTCCCATCTCCCGTTGAAATGAGTCGCTATCTCTTAATCCAGGTTGAGCCTTCTCCTTCTTTGCTTCTTGACCATTGCTTTCTTAGTTCAGACTTTATCACCTAATCTCAGGAGCTCTTTAAAAAGCAGAGAGCTTTCTCTGACTGACGGCAGAAGGGGAAGTCAGAGACATTCAATCATGAGAAGAAATCTACATGTTGCTGCTGATATTGAAGATGGAAGGGCCAGATGTGAGGACCAGGGAATGCCTCATAGAGCTGGTCAGACCTCCAGCTGATAGCCAACAAAGAGGACCTCAGTCCTACAACAACAAGGAACTGAATTCTTCCGATAGCAGAAACTGGAAGCGCCGCCCAAGGTCCAGATGACAGTGCAGGTAGCTGACACATAGATTTCAGGCTTGTGAGACCCTAAATAGAGAACCCAGCTACACCATCCAGGATTTCTGATCTAGAAAACTATGAAACAGTAAATGGATATTGCTTTAAGTTTCTGAGTTTGTGGTGATTTTATACACAACAATGAATAACTAATTTACTAGGAGTCTGGGTATGGTAGTAGTTTCTCTTCCAGGAACCAGAAAATTTTACTTAATCAAAGTTTTACCATCTAACCAAAATATACAACTACTGGGTAACTAATAAAATGCTAGATCATAGCAAAGTTTGTTAATAATGTGTTTATACTTCTTAAAGCTGAAGCTCAAAACCACATGTTAATTAGTAGAGGCTGGATTTTAGGCCAGGTCCAAGATTCCAAACAGAAGTCTCTTCATTCTCCCCTGTACCAGGAAACTTGGCTGCCAGCTTTACAGATCTGAAAGTTAGTCTCATATTAGGATTGAACCATTTTCTCTCAAGTCATCTATCACAAAAACATACTCTAATAATAACAACAACAATAACCTCTTATAGAACTTCAAATTTTACAAAGTCTTTTAATAATCCTCATGCTATTTGCTCACAATCCTCAGACACAAGTATTCAACTTTCATACTTTAGATTGACTAGGAGATAGGAAGTGGTTTCCCAAGGTTAAACAGAACAAAAATAAAAAAAAAGTGTTTTACTCCAAATTTTAAAAATGATGTTGTTGTGCTATGCAGTTTCCATATCATAATCAATGAAACTTGGACATATTGTATTGAGAGAGATCCATCTGTTTTCACAAAATGAAGAGGAAAGAAAAACAAGCAAAACTATAGGACTAAAATGAATTTCAGGTATGAATCATACTGAATCCCAGTGAAACCACTACTCACTATTGTAGCCCTGGTCCCTGTCTTAGTGCTTGGCACGTGCTGTGCTGAACTTTTGGTAACAACCTGCTGATTGAACAGGTGAATCCACTGACAGCCACACATCCTCATTGGACAGAATTTTCAAATTATTTGACTAGTGATAACTGGGTTGTTGAATTAAGCACAGGCATTGGAACTGTGCATGGCACAGAAGAAATCTTCATAAAATATTTGTTTACTGGATATCTTTTGGTATTTTTATTAGTTACCTTGAAGCCCAAAGGAAATCAATGTAAATAATGGCATATATTTTTATATTTTAGTAACAAGGACTATAATAAAATTAATGTAGTAATAGTGACAATAAAGATTTCTAGCTCTCTAGAATAAGTTGTACTCTCACACATGTAAATTGTTACAATACTTTTGGAAAATGCTTTATCACTAATTTTGAAGCCTACACGTTGCAATGGAGAAGGAAAAGTAATCACATAATTTTAAAGTTCCAGATTCAAACCCACATCTCTCTGACCTCAGAAATTTTGTTATAGGGAATCTGCCAAAAATTTTTTTAATGGAAAAATCATTTACAAAGTTCTCTATCACAACATTATTTATGATAAAATAGAAAAATGTAGAAAAAAATACAACTGTTCAACAATAATTTAATGAATGAATAATGGATGTTCCATTCTATCAAAAGGATATCACACAACTCATAATAATGGTCCACAGTCTAAAAAATCACCTAGAAAATGCCTGAGACATAATGCCAATTTTAAAAGGGGTATAAAATTAATTATATACTAATTTCAATTCAACATAAATATGTTTAGGAAGGAAACTAGAAGTTGTATATAAATAAGATAATAACAGTTATGCTAGAGTTGTAGAATCTGGATGTTATTTCTTTCCTCTATTTTCCTTTTTTTAAAGTGTGGTTTAAGAGTGTTTAAGATACATAGATAGGAGATAGAAATAGAAGATATACAATCAGAAAGAGAGAGAAGGAGAGACAGATTTATGTCTTACTGTATTACCACAGACATATTCTTAACACATCTAGTATTCAACTCACCCATTTGAAATATGAAGTAGTAGACTGAAAGACTTTCTTTCCATTTTCCTGAGACTTTCTGGACTCTACAGATGATTTCAGCACTAGTAATGTTAGCTAGCTGATTCTAGATTAGTTCTGTATCATACTAAATACCCCCTGTCTATCAAGGGAGAAACGGGCATGAACATGCTCACTCATTGCTCATAAGAGTGTAGGCTTGAAAAATTAAGGTATTTTAGAGAAACATTTAAGTTATGGTTAGCATATTCAGCAGCAGTCTTTAAAGAATCTTTTATAAAATGGATTAGGTTGTACTTGCTATAGATACAGAAGAAACCTAATTGTGCTTGATTTGTCTTTGTGGCAGACTATGACAACAACTCTAACATACACATGCAAATCAACATGTTGGTAACTGTTGGGAATTGACTATAAAGCAATTACAACTTTGGAGTAATCTTTAGAAAGTGTGGATCTCGTTATTTATGTCTCCTGCTTGAACCCTCCCAGTAGCCTGGAAAGTTTTACCAAAAAATACAGCTCCTTGCTTTCTCTTATGACCTCAGGCCCTACTTGTCAATGATGTGAACGTCAGAGTGAATTTTTCATAATTCCTCAAACGTGCTACGCCTAGACAAGCCTCTGTGCTTCTGCATAGATTGCTCACTCAGTCCAGACTGCCTTTCACATTGTTTTTATAGCTATCAAACATCCAGACTTTAATAGCAGGCAGAATATAAAGCAGACAATCAAACTTCTACTTATCCTTGCATGCCTGATGAAATGTAAGCTAATCTTTAAAAATCTTTACTGTACTTATCTCTCCTTCCATCCCCCAAGTCCCTGCTTTACAGCTGTACAATTGGACACCTCACTTTGTGCCTCTATTCTAGTATTTTGCAGCTGAACCATTATTGCCCATCTTCTCCACTCTACTGTGAGCTACTGGAGAAAGGAGAGGTTCTCTTCCTCCATTTTCCCATTTCCAAATACTGCAGTGCCTGACATACACTAGCCCCTGAAGAATATGCTTTCAGAAACATATCTATGCATCGATCTCTCACATATTTTACATATACAAGTTACATACATATGTGATTCAATATTTTATATATATACATGTTTATGTGAGTTCCATATATATAAAAACAGAAAAAAACAAATAAAATAAAATAACCAAGTCATTTGCAAAAACAGATCTCTGAAACACACTGAATATATCAGGAATTTATTAGATTAATTCTACACATAGTCCAAAACCCACAGTAGCTGACTTTCTGCCCAAGAAGAACAGAGAAGGAGCTGGGATAAGTGTAGGTTTTGGAACAATGTTCTGCTTATTTGGCCTTAGTAAGAAGCCTCAAATTGGGGTGGATAATCTTAGGGTATGTGATGACTTTCCCTGCCTCATCACTCATCAATCCACAGTACGAAATAACTCTCAACCATCATGATTTCCTCACAGTTTAATGAGCTTTGGGGAAAAGTCTTTGTCATTGCTAAGTCTCATCTCTACCGTCTTCCTATGTAAGATTTAAAGAAGAAAACAGGCTCTGCTAGTGTCTTTGTGCCCATGACCTTAGTGTTCGGTGATGGGAGCCCCCCCGCCTATGTTGTTAAAGCCCTTGTCCTCCTGCAGATCAAATCCGTACCTCATCAGAAAAAGAAGAAAGAAAGGCTGCTCAGAGCCCGACTCAGCTCCTAAATCAGCAGCAAGACCAAAAAAAACCCTACACGGAATTTTGGCCTTTACTGCTAACTACTCAAAGTAGTCCTCTAAGACATTCACAGTTCACATTGGGAGCAAAATTATTTCACTTAAATGGAAGATATAGTAAGATCAGCCTCCTGACAGTAGACCTGAAATTAAACCCTATAAAGTGGGAATACTCCCTTCTCAACTGGAATATCAGCAAAGAAGCTCAGGTAAGATTGCCAAACTTTTCCATGTTTTGAGGGGAGGAAAAAAAAATCAATATTTTATTGTGATCATTGATTCCTTTTAATAATTTTTCAAAAACATATGTCCCACCCAAAGCATGAATGTACATATATTCTCAACTCTCTTCGTGAATATATATTTATTTTTTTACATTTCAATTTGCTCCACAAAGAGTTTGAAGAGGCTTATAAAATGTCTACAGTGACATGATATTAAAAGTAAATGAATGAATAGGGCAAAGGAAGCCTGAGCAAGAGAGAGACTCTGTCTCTACAAAAAATAGAAAAAGTAGCAGATTGTGTTGGCACACACCTGTAGTTCCAGCTATGTCAGAGGCTGAGGCAGGAGAATCACTTGAGCCCAGGAGTTTGAAGTTGCAGTGAGCTATGATGACACCACTGCACTCTAGTCTGGGCAACCAAGTGAGACCCTGTCTCAAAATAAAAGAAAAAATAAAGAAAAGAAAAGAAAAGAAAATAGGGCAAAGTAGAAATGAACAATGACAAAAAGGAAATGAAGG